>JAXGGA010009683.1:0-50321 GCA_038373865.1 Uloborus plumipes
ACTTGTCCCAATATTTGTAGCATGAAGGCGGGCTATTTTGCGTTTCTTAAAAAACTCGTACACCCGCTTACTCTGTATCTGTAAGTTCGATTAATCATTTTGCGGTATTGCTTAGAACATTGCAATATAATAAAGGAAACTCGCTGTCAAAAACTTTAAAAAAAAAACTTCCAAGCAGTGACTTTAGAATTATTGAATGATTCGGTTACTTGTGTACAATACTTCCAGCATTTTCTTTTTCCTTTTTTTCAGAAACTAAAGAGTACATAGCTTTTTTACGAGAGAATGCCTTTCAATTAATTTTCTTTTTCAATCAAATGTATACAAAACCTTGAAATGGTACAATGCTAGCTACCGGTATTGCTCCAAGTTACATCTCGTACTTCTTAGTTTTTTTTTTTTAATGTTGTTTTTGTAAATGCATCAATACTTCCCCAGAGGGCAATTTTTAAATAGACTAGCTAGGCTAGAGCCTACGACGCAAACTTTCACGTTTTCGATGGTGCCAAATTTTAAAATACTAAAATTGCTTCAACTGCATCTGCTAATCAAGTACTATTTCTCCACATTTCTTTTGCAAGAAATAAAAAATAGCGGACAGTTTGTTTCCCCTGTTGGCGAGGATTTCTTTCAGCCTATAGGTGGCGCATTGGTAAATCCGCCTCGTCTCTTCTCTCACTGTGGAAAAGTTGTTCTAAGCACCTAATTTTAACTAAGCTGGTGCTCTTTAGAGCAGCTTAAATGTCATTTCTATTCATTAATTTACCAATTCCTTAACTCTCAACCGATAAAATAATTGAAATCATTCTCCCCCCCCCCTCTCCCCCGTTTCACCGTGCAGGCGATTATTTCTTTCATCCTAAGTCGCATATTTACACTACAAAAAGTGAACACTACAAAAAGTGAATTTTTACAATATAATTCTGGCAGCCGTGGTTCCAATTTAAAACTGTAAAATGCACAGCAATAAACTGTAGCAATAACAAAGCTAGCAATTGTACAGTTTCTTACAGTAAAGTAAGGAATTTTACAGTTTTTTGCTGTAAAGTTTAGCTGTATTATACTATAAAAACAACAGTATAATACTGGTAGCAGAGGTTTCAGCTTAAAACTGTAAAATGCACGGTAATAAACTGTAAAATTAGCAGTTTTACAGTTTATCACTATAAAATCAGCAATTTTACAGCTTAGTCCTGTAAATTTTGCAGTTTTACAGTTTATTACTGTAAAGTTCGAATTTTTTACAGTTAATTACTATAAAATTAGCTGTATTATAATGTAAAAACATCATTCATTTTTTACGGTGTATAAATGCGCCTATGCTGTTCCCTCATAGTAAAAATGTTACCATTAACACCTGATCTTAAATTGGTGTGTGTGTTTTAGAGTAGTTTGACTATTACTTCTACAAATTCATTTATTAACCAGTTCTGAAATTCAAAACCTATAAGTTTTTTGAAATCATTCTTTCCACTCATTAGTTCTATTTGCTTCCAAGATTGATGAAACCACTAGACTTTAGTAAATCAAACAAATAAATAGGGGTGCGTGGGCTGACTTTTCGCAAATTATGTCTCACTGCAGGCAGATATTCTTTTGATGTCTAGACGCTGTGTGATCAGACGGATTTATTCCTGGAACTGTAGCACCGTCTTAAAGATTCTTCGGACAAAAGAGTCCTCGCGTGCTCCGAATCCACGACTCTCTAGGGATTTGGGTGAGAAATCTGGTTTTGAAGGAAAAACATCAGGGAAAACATCGTTTTCTTACCAGGAGTGGAGTATGAATTTCGTTTTTGTTGCGAATTCGGTTTTGAAACAAGAAATGTATGTTGATGTTTTGGTTGTTCTGTTTATCTGTTATAGATTTATTTCAGCCGACAGAGTGGTATAGTGGTTTAGACGCTGGCCTCTTACGCCCAAAAGCGCGGGTTCGAACCTGGCTCCAGTCGGTGGATTTTCATGATGCAGAAAATCGACAGCGCTCATGTCGTATGATTATGCGGCATGTAAAAGATCCCTCGAGTATTTGTTTGGCTAAAAGTATCTCGTGGCAAAATTAAATTCCTAGTGCAGTTTCGCATTGAATAGAGCCCAGGTGCCTCCATCTAGTGGGGAAACTGGGCGTCAAAAATACTTGTGGCAATGGTATCCCGCCGATGGTGGTGCCACATGAAAGCGTGGATGCCGCTTTGGGGAATGCACTAGGTCTGCAAATGGCGAGAAGCTAAACGCAGCCCCATTTGAAACAAACAAACAAGATTTATTTCATGCAATTATTTCTTTATCTGTTTCTGTGAAAAAAACATGGTTAGCAGTCCGTTGAACAGTCCAAAGGTTATCCTTGTTTTGTTCGCGAAAACTCCGATCAGTTCTTGTAAATATGTAATAGCAATATAATTTGGCAACAATTATTTTTAGAAATTGTTTTTTGAATTAATTTTCACTACCGTACACTTTAAAAAATGAACGCTGTTTTAACAGTATAATACAGCTAATTTTACAGTAATAAACTAAAAAATGCGAATTTTATACTAATAAACTAAAATTGCTGATTTTATAGTTTATTACCGTGAATTTTACAGTTTTAAGCTGGAACCTCTGCTGCCAGTATAATACAGCTAAATTTTACGACAATAAAATGTAAAATTGCTAACTTTACAGTAAGAAACTGTAAAATTGCCAGTTTTAGTTTATTATTGTGCATTTTACAGTTTTAAATTGGAACTTCGGCTACCACTATTACACTGTAAAAACAACATTTAATTTTTTTCAGTGTAGCTCTAAATACAAATGTTAAGAAATGAAAACGAGACAGTTGTTCTAAAAATGCACAGAAAATTAATAAATTTACAGAGTAATAAGTAACAACATTGCTACGTATAAGAATATGAAATTCAATTGCATCATATTGAGTTTTCTTCATTTTTTGAGAGGGGGGGGGGGTGGAGGAGGTCTGCTGAGTTGGCACGTTTTTATGTGGGGGTCTGTGGTGGCCAGTGGCGTAGCGAGAGGGGGGCGAGTCCATGGGGTTCTGGATCCTCCCCGAAATGAGTAAAAAAATTAGAATCGAAGATGTCCATATTTTCTCACGCAGTTTTCGTTCTCATAAAATAAGAACCTTTAAAATCATGTTGCGGCAATATATAGTTGCAATGCAGTTTCTGGTAAGAAGTAGCTTCAAAGCCAAAGCATGATCTGAATCATGAATGTATTTCCATCTTTGTTATGTTTATATATTTTCCATCTTTTGTTAAAAGGTGGCGAGGGGAACGTTTTAAGAACAACTAGATTAGTTTGAGTCAGGGACTTTAAGCAAAGCCGAATTTGAGGAAAGCTGTTATTAAATCGGATTTTCCTGTTCCTTTTAAAACCTTTATGGGTGAATATCAAGAAAAGTGCTAATTTAAGTCACAAATGAATTTCCGAAGCACATCCAAATAAAAACCAAAAATGTCTCTATTTTCATACTGTAACCTTCGTCGCACATACAATCCATAACAAAGTTTTTAGATTTTGCTTTAATTCGTGACAGTTGAACACTTTTTACAGCTTCCTGTCGGCAGCGCGTCACACATTCGAATCGCAAATTAAAAAAAAAACCTGTGTATTGTAAAACATCGCAGCAGAAACATCTACTGAAACAAATAACGTGTTTTATGCTCGTCTATGAAGATTAACTATTATGCTTTAGATAAAATGAATTTATATTGATAAATAATGCAATTTATGCTTGTCACAAGTTTATACTGTTGTTACAGTGTTATACTGTTGCTTTTCCAGTATAATACAGCTAAATTTTACGGCAATAAACTGTGTAATTTTTAACTTTACAGTAAGAAACTAAAATTGCTAGTTTTACAGTTTATTTCTGTGCATTTTACAGTTTCAAATTGGTATTTCGGCTGCCAGTATTATACTGTCAAAACAATAGTTCAATTTTTGCAGTGTAGAGCTTTACTGGCTCGCCACTGGTGGTGTGGCCCCGAACTTCCAGAATCTCTGCGCTGGTTTATTCGGCTCTGCCCGCGACCTCCGGACGCGTTCGCAGAGATTCCCAATACGGAGAGTCGGCGGCTTCATCGATTTGGCCGCTGTCCGCTCTTTCTGCGGAGGATGTTGCACCTTAGAGATTGCTCGATCATTTCGCTTATTATTTTCTTATTACTTCGCCGAAAGATGTGTCTCCCAGCGCTCTTTTTCGACTGTCAAGCAGTCACTTCGCTTGTTTTAGCTCTTCGTTTTTCGCGCTTTTTTTTTTCGTGCGATCGGCAGCTTTGAGAAATTATTTCTCAAAACCCTCCGTTTTGGAATTTAACCTTCGTTTTCGTGTTGATGATGCTAATTCTATTTATTACTTCCTTACAAGGGAGAAATACGGTAATGTAGTAATGAAAACCAAGGTTTGTAGTGTAGTTTTGGACGTCCAAAACTGGTTCTTATTACTTCGCCGAGAAATGTGTCTCCCAGCGCTCTTTTTGGACTGTCAAGCAGTCACTTCGCTTGTTTAGCTCTTTATTTTTTGTGCTTTTTTTTTTTTTTTTTCGTGCGATCGACAGCTTTGAGGAATCAATTCTCAAAACCCCCATTTTTTAAATTTAACATTCGCTTTCGTGTTGATAATGTTAACTCTCTTTATAACTTACAAGGAAGAAAAAGGATAATGTAGTAATGAAAAGCATGGTTTGTAGTTTTGGACGTCCAAAGCTGGTTCTTATTACTTCGCCGAGTACTGTGTCTCCCAGCGCTCTTTTTGGACTGTCAAGCAGTCACTTCTCTTGTTTTAGCTCTTTGTTTTTCGTGCGATCGACAGCTTTGAGGAATTATTTCTCAAAACCTCCCCTTTTTGGAATTTAACCTTCGCTTTCGTGTTGATGATGTTAACTCTCTTTACAACTTCCTTACAAGGAAGAAATACGATAATGTAGTAATGAAAAGCAGGGTTTGTAGTTTTGGACGTCCAAAACTGGTTCTTATAACTTCGCCGAAAAATGTGTCTCCCAGCCCTGTTTTTGTACTGACGAGCAATCACTTCGGTTGTTTTAGCTCTTTGTTTTTTGTGCTTTTTTTCGTGCGAGCAAAAGCTTTGAGGTATTATTTCCCAAAACCCTCCCTTTTCGGAATTTAACCTTCGCTTTTGTGTTGATGATGTTCACTCTCTTTATAACTTCCGTACGAGGAAGAAATACTATAATGTAGTAGGGTGATTCTCCAAAATCCGAACAATATGATGTCCTCGTAGGACAGCAGAAAAATTATTTGACCTAGAAAGTTTTTTTGTTTTTTTAATTGTTAGAAATACTTATTCTGATGTTATTCAATTCATATTAAAGCCATTTTTCATTTACTTTTTTCTACAAAAATTTTTGAATAGCCAAAAAGTTACCTTTTTTGCGTGTCCCACCCTGTTTCTAAAATGTAAATAAATTATTTTAAAATTTTACGAGAACATTGCACAAATTTCACTTGTAGTGTTGAATTATGTATAGTTATGAGTGTAATATAGCGTTGTTTTAGCTTATTTAAATGATTATATAATCAGGTAGATCATTTTGAAGTTTGTCCCCAGATTGCATGTCCCTCTCCTGGCCTACAAATTGTTTCAATTATTAAAGGTAAAAAGAAGGAATTTTGAATCTTCAGTACTATAACACTGTTTATTCTCATCACTTCTTTGGACTCATAGAGTATTTTGTCTATAGAATGTGTCTGCTGTTCGTATTATTATTCCTTAGTTCAAAATGAGGTATGTAACATTTTCGATGTCCCTCTCCTGGCCAACATTTCTGTTCTAAATAAAATAAAAATAATAATTCTGCCTGCAGTGTGTAATCGAGTTAAGAGGATAAAAGAGAAAAATACCATTATTTACCTTCTATATAATTCCGGGTAGAAATATCAGCCTTTTTTGATTAAAATGTCCCTCTCCTGGAGCAAAAAAAAAAAAAAAAAAAAATGTCCCTTTCCTGGCGCAAAAAAAAAAAAAAAAAATATCACTCTAGCATTACTTTTAAAGCACTGGTAAAACATCCAGTAGAATAGATGGATTTATTTACCAAACATTAGTTTAAAATATTAAAAAGGAGTCTCATTTAATAAAAAAGTGTTCATTTAGAAAAATTTGAACTTTTATTTTGTGATTGTAAATCTCTTTCTTCATATAAATATTAAATTTGTCGGATGCTGCATCTCTTAAAACAGTGTTCGTTTAAAGAGGTTGTAAATTAGTTTTGTTTGTCAACAATGAACATAGTTTTTTATTCACGTTGAAGTTATTTCTTTGTTATTGTTGTAAAATTTCTGATAATCCTTGATAAAATTCATTTGTTGCTCGCTTAGTGCTTCTTGTCACTCTCTCGGTTTGAAAAAATTGACCCCTTCCCCTTTTTGGGGGTGTAGCATACTTAAAGTGAGTTCCCTCTATTTTTCTCTTAATAAGCTCCTAACAAAGAGTAAGTGTGTTTTTTTTTAAAGATTTTTTAAGAATTTTTATTTTTATAGAGTTTGTTAGTCGAAAATGCCAGGTTTTTGGAGAATCACCCAGTAATGAAAAGTAGGGTTTTACATTTTTGGACGTCCAAAAATAGTTTTCCTGTCCAAAACTGTCTTTTACTATCCCAAACTGTCTAAAACTGTCCAAATGTGTTTTAAACTGTTCAACAGTATGCTAAAGCTAAGGGGATTTAATATAATCGATAGTTATTTACTGCAATATTTGTAATGCATAAATGCTAATATTGAATATTTTATAATTGATAAATATTTGAAAATATTTTTATTCGAACGAATTACTAGAAAAATTGAAAAAAAAATTGATATAATTATTTTAAGCAAAAAAGTAAATTCGTCAATGTTTTTCGCATTGCCACAAATGTTCGTATTTTGTTGAAAAGAAGGAGTACTTATATTGCGGACGATTTTTCATACGCTTTTATTAGTTTCACATGTGGGTTTGTTTGTATGTAACTCTGAATAAAAGATAAACTTTACGTTCTTTACAATCATAAAAGTAATATATTTAACACTATAATTAACATTAAAGGCTCAACTATATTACATGTTGATGTATTATAAGTGCATGTAAACTTGGCGTGCATGTAAACTTGGCGGTCTAAAAGCGTACTTTTTAGCCTACTTTCCCGTTAAAAATAAAAGAAAGACGAAAAAAGTATTAAAATTGGCTTAATGCATCTAAAAAATATCGCCAAGTTAAAAAAAATATCGCCAAGTTAAAAAAAATATCGCCAAATCCAAAAAATATCGCCAAGTTAAAAAAATAAAAAGGTAAAATGAATATCGAAAAATTAAAAATTTGAAAGTAGGGTATTGAGATGGGGAATTTGTGTGTCGGTCGGTCTGTCGGTCGGTCTGTCTGACCCCCCTAATAACTTTTGAATGAATATTCCGATTTGGACAAACTTTTCTTTGTTGGAAAGATCTCGGCGAGTACAGCTCATTCCCATATTTGATTTTTCGATTTGAACACTTTTTGGTTCAACTTTGAGCCGTTCAAACAACCTGTCCCGCGATGCTAACTTTTTAGTTAACAGTCCGATTTGAACAAACTTTTTTTTGTTCGAAAGATCTTTTCAAGGATACTTCATTCCTGTATCTACATTTTTGATTTGAACAATTTTTCGTTCAACATTGAACCGTTCAAGCAACCTTTCCCCCCTAATAACTTTTGAATGAACATTCCGATTTGAACAAACTTTTTTTTGTTGGATAGATCTCGGCGATTACAACTCATTCCCATATTTGATTTTTCGATTTGAACAATTTTGGTTCAACATTGAACCGTTCAAACAACCTGTCCCGCGATGCTAACTTTTTAGTTAACAGTCCGATTTGAACAAACTTTTTTTTGTTCGAAAGATCTTTTCAAGGATACTTCATTCCTGTATCTACATTTTCGATTTGAACAATTTTTCGTTCAACATTGAACCGTTCAAGCAACCTTTCCCCCCTAATAACTTTTGAATGAACATTCCGATTTGAACAAACTTTTTTTTTGTTGGATAGATCTCGGCGATTACAACTCATTCCCATATTTGATTTTTCGATTTGAACAATTTTGGTTCAACATTGAACCGTTCAAGCAACCTCCCCCCCTAATAACTTTTGAATGAACATTCCGATTTGAACAAACTTTTTTTTGTTGGAAAGATTTCGGCGAGTACAACTCATTCCCATACTTGATTTTTCGATTTGAACAATTTTGGTTCAACATTGAACCGTTCAAGCAACCTCCCCCCCCCCCCCCTAATAACTTTTGAATGGACATTCCGATTTGAACAAACTTTTTTTTGTTGGAAAGATTTCGGCGAGTACAACTCATTCCCATATTTGATTTTTCGATTTGAACACTTTTTGGTACAGCTTTGAACCGTTCAAACAACCTGTCCCGCGATGCTAACTTTTGAGTGAACAGTCCGATTTCAACAAACTTTTTTTTGTTCGAAAGATCTTATCAAGGATACTTCATTCCCGTATTTACATTTCCGATTTGAACAATTTTTCGTTCAACATTGAACCGCTCAAGCAAGCTGTCACCCCTAATAATTTTTGAGTGAACAGTCCGATTTAAATAAACTTTTTTTTTGTTCGAAGGATCTCAGCAAGGATACTTCATTACAGTATTTAAATTTTCAATTTGAACATTTTTTCGTTCAACATTGAACCGTTCAAGCAACCTTTCCCTACCTAATAACTTCTGAGTGAACCATCCGAATGGAATAAACTTTTTTTTGTTTGAAAGATCTCGGAGAGGTTCATTCCCTTATTTCGCTTTTTTGGTTTGAACCATTTTTCGTTCAATATTGAACCGTTCAGAAAAAAATTTAACATTAGCGCCTACGGGGAATTTAAGTTGAATGTTGATCCTGGAACTTAAAGTCGGATTTCCTTCAAACTAACTTTGTAAAAAAATGGTTTTGATGAATAATGTTTGTAAAGTACTTTTCTGAATAATCTTCTGTGAGGACTCTGATTCCGACTCCGACTCCACAAACATGGCGGAAATGCAGGCTCAGAAAAAAATGACTGACTGTGCAGACGATTTTTTGTTTATTTATTCATTTGTGTTATTTTATTTATTACTATTATTTTTTTGGCAGACGATTTTTTTTTTGTAACAAAAGTGTTTCATTCACGAGAGCATTTTATTCTTTATTTATATTTAACAACTGGCAACGGTTTAAAAGTGAAAATCGAGACATTTTATCGACGGACGAGTTTTTTTTTCCTTTCTTTGATAAAATGTGTTTTGATGTACTTTGTACTTTTAATTTTTTTTTTTTTTTTTTTTTTTTGATAACGATTGAGGAATTTTTCTACGGAAGAACTGTAACAGTTACATTCTTTAAAAGGTGCGACAAAACTTCATTTATTCATTTATTTACTTTTTATGTCTCTATTTCATCTGATGAGAGGGGTATATTTTGCTTTTAGAAATCAGCTTTAAGTGCTAAAAAGGTATGTTTGACATAATGTTTAGTCTCAGATGATCAAGAGAATAATGATCAGACGCTAGAATGCCGATGTCGATGTACGAGAAAGTAGGCTCGTTTAGTTCTCGACAGAACTTCTTGTTATTTATTTATTTATGTTTTTTTTTGAACTATAATTTAGATTATTTTAATACGCTTTCATTAGTTACACATGTGGGTTTGTTTGTTTGTTTATATGTATGTAACTCGGAACAAAGATAAAATGCGTGTTCTTTACAAATATAAAAGTAATATATTTAATACTATCATGAATAATTAAAGGCTAAACTATATTACAGGTTTATGTATTATAAATGTTTCAGTTGTTTGTGTGTTTGTATGTAACTCTGAATAAAAGATAGGGGTGAGAGGAGCACGTGTGAACAATAATGACATTTTTGTATATTTTTCATTACTAATTTGAGATATAAAAGAAACAAGTGTTAAACATGATAAATCAAATATTTGCTAATATTTTCCTACAGTTACTTCCCTTCTTCAACGGTGAATTCCAGCAAAAAAAAAAAAAAAAAGTCTAAAATTTGTTAAATTTTGTTCACATTTGCCCCAGTAGGGGGCAGTTTTAACACGCCTGGGGCACAAGTAAACACGGGTATATAATTGGAAATAAAATTCGCCTACGTATATTTTTAAGTATATTGCTTATTACACATTAACAAACACTTACAATGAACATATCAAGGTATTTATTCCACATTATTAAATGACCTAATACAACGAACATTGTAGCGTTCAAGTTTTACAGAAAAGAAACGGAAGATGCAGCTCGACATGTGCCACATAAAATTGTAGGTGGTGGTAATTTTAGCAGAATATCATCAAAGTAGAGAAAATTACAACGTTAAGGAGGCACAAATAAGCAGGAATACTGCAGACACGTATTTCGGCGTTACAAGGAACGCCTTTTTCAATGCAAAAAAAATTGTGAGCTTATGGATGCACATTGATGGAGACACACATGTGAGCTTATGGATGCATCCGGCAAAAGATTTTGTCGGATGTCTGTGCATCCATAAGCTCTTTTTTTTTTGCATTGAAAAAGGCGTTCCTTGTAACGCCGAAATACGTGTCTGCAGTATCCCTGCATATTTGTGCCTCCTTAACGTTGTAATTTTCTCTACATCAATAGCACAAAGGTATTTGTAAACTTTATCATCAGAGTGTTAACCATCGATGTATCATCTGTTTTTGAAACATAAAAGCTTCATTCATAGTTAATTTTTATCTTTTTGGTGGTAAATTCTACGAGGATGAAGTCATTCACAGCTAAATTTTTTGGTGCATGGTTGACTTCAGCACAAATTTCTTGATAGTTGCGGTCTTCAAAACACGGCGGACTCAGCGTCACTTACTACAACTTTTAACTTCTCATTTTCCAACAGTTTAGCAAGTTTAACTTTCTTTTCTTTGTTACTCTTTCAGATTTTAATTAAATATTGAGTATGGAAACTTTAAATTATTCAATATTCCTTAATTAGACTTTTCAATATATAAATAAATCAACAATTTTTGAAATTGAAATAACTAAATACCATTATGAGGCACAGAGGAACTGTTCACTTCTGCCCCTACGTATAATGTGTTCACATGTGCCCCTTATCTCAACTTAGGCCTAATTTGATAAAAAACTATATTTTTTTTCAATTAAAAAAATAGTGCATGAAAACTTCCTTTGTTAATGCCACTTTAAGACGAATAAAGTTGAAATCACAAAAAAAAAAAAAGTTTTGGATGTGTGTTTACTCCGAGAACTGGAACATAAAAGTATATTGGCACTTTCCAAAAGATAAGATCTTATTTTAACTAAAAAACAAAATGGTTTAGATCTCTGAAATTTCAGGAAGGATATAGTACTTGTGTTACCATCTACACAATTTTTTTTTTTCAGGTTTTTCTCTTCATGTTAACTGGGTAAAATATCGTTTGTTCACATGTGCCCCCTCTTTCCTAACATTCACGTTCTTTGAAAATATAAAAGCAATATGTTTAATCTTAATATATAAAAATTACGTGTCCCTGTGTTTGTGGCCAATGGACTCCTCAGCTACTGAACCGATTTTAACCAAATTTTGCACGCAGTTTCAGTTTGGTCCAACTTAAATGATAGGATAGTTTTTATCTCAATTTAGGACCGCAATATTTTTTTATTGCAAATTATCTATTTAGCTACCAGCTTTTCTGTATTCTTGGCTTCTATAAGATAAAATCTGCTGCTGGGTTGTCAGTTGCTTCGGAAGCAAAAAGCAATAGAGGAAACGATCAAGGATGTCGAATCGGTTTCTGACATATTCGTCCCTATTCTCTTAATTTAAATTGTGCGTGTAAGTATTATTAAATCAATATTCGGAAAAGTATTATTTGCTTACTTCTCCTTTACTTAATTCAATTTATTAAAGCAGTTTAGATGCTTAACATATGCTATTTTGTACGTTTTAAAAATATTTTTCACTCATGTTTAGGTACAAATATTTTTTTAGGAAAATTATTTTAGTGAGAAATATCATACCTTTTTCGAGCTTTGAGTTATAAAATATTCATATTGTTTAGTGATTTTTATGTCAGGTGTATTTAGACAAAGAAAGGCTCACTGCATTATGTGATCTTTTACCTATGTAATATTTAAATTTTTAGTGATTTAGTTCAGAATTGTATGTGCTAAGCGTATCCATCTGCAGCAATAAATTTGCAAATTATCGTTCAACAATACATTTGGTATTTATTTACTATTCAAAAAACAAATTCTTAGGAGGGTAAATGTACTGTTTTATGGTGTGAAGATTAATATTATTTCTATACACACAATTTTTACCGTCACATTGCTTTGTAACTTAAATATACACCTCATAGTTTGCGATTCAAAATTCGACTGTTTCGTAAATATCGTACCTTTTCGGGTTTTTAAGTTATACAATATTCATTTTTTTATTTTGTATTTCAATTGTATTATAATAAAAAAGGGTTTTACTGTAATTTGTGAACTTTTACTTGTGTAATATTAAAATTTAGAGTGATTTTGCTCAGAGTTGTATTTTCTAAACGTACCTCTCTGCATTCATAAGTTTTCAAATTATTACTATTATAGCTTATTTTTTATATTTATATAAAGTTGATCTCTATTCCGGTAATAAAGTTTTTCGTTTCTATTGAAACATTATAGTTTAACCCATACCTTAGCCACAGCAACGCGTGGCCAGGTCAGCTAGTACTATTATAATACACTATATATAATATATATAGTTTAGCCTTCAGTAGTGTATAATAATAGTAATAATAGTAAGCTTAACGGATATTCAATAGTTTTGAAAATCAGAGGGAAATCAGTTAGAGTATATTTCATTAACTCTAAAAGCGTATTTTTTTTATTTATTTATTTATTTATTTATTTATTTATTATTTTTTTTTTGAACTATAACTAAGATTATTTTTCTACTCACCTCTAAGTGTAATTATTTAAAAGCTTTACAATTTCGTTTCTCAGATAATTCAGTTGTAAAGCTAATACGAACCATCTCCGTGAAAATATTAAGACAAATATTGATGGTCAAAATAGCAAAACTCCTAAACTACTTGACGAAATAATTCTCAGCAAATACTAACTCCAATGCATAGGGTCACCTGGGGTAATTCCTGGTCAAAAAGCATTAACATCCAATTATCACAAAATCTATCTAAGTTAGAGTTACAAATTTTGGTATGGAGGAAGCACATTGGGATGTCCATCGAATAAAATATTCATGCTATCAACAATGCATAATGAACTTGAGTAATTGTCGTTAATTAGTGACCAGGAATTACCCCAGAGATGGGGTAATTCCTGGCCACTTACGGGGCAATTATTGGTCACTCAAATGATTGATGAAAATGCATACATTTTGTAAGCACATTATTAATACAAGTTATTAAATTAATTAGATAAAGAATTTATTTATATATATAGCTAATTAAACACTGTATTTAGTTTTTTTAAGGAAGAATGCAATTGTTTTCAACATAATAGCTTTACTTAATAAAACTTAGCCAAAATACTTTTTATACACTTTGTATGCAATAGCTACAGCTTTTATATCTGTTGTGAATGAATCTTCACCTACCAAATAAATAGGTCCATAAAAAATATGGTGCACATGCACCATACACACTGAGCACATGCTTCTGTCTGTTATGAACAGGTTAAGGTGAACAGTTAAGTGAATAGTACAATGCAGTTACAATTAAGCATTTTTCTTAGTATAATTAAGAATAATTATTAAAACTTATAAAATAATTGGATGAAATTTAACGAAGAAAAATTCAGTATATTGTATACTTATCATTAACAGATAAGAATGTTATATTGCGGTTACAGTTAACTTTGCAGTTAAGGCTCACAGAGTTACATATAGTTTAAATCAATAACATATGTTAATAATAGGTGAAATAATAATCCATAAATATTAAAAAAAGGACTGACCAGGAATTACCCCACTGACCAAGAATTACCCCAGTAGCCAGGGGCATTATTTGGAGCCTTCCTGCAAATTATTCAAAACAATAATGGTAAATCCAAAACTATTTTTCAGTAACTGACATGGTACTTAAATCAACCAAAAAAACGAAAAAGAAAAATATTCAGAAGTTTGAGTTTGATCACGATCTTTGTACAAATGTATCAAAACTAAGGCCAATCTTGTTTTACGAAATTTAACAAGCGATTTTAAAAAGATTTTTTTTTTCAAACTAAATACACAGTCAACTCATAATTAAGTAATGAATTGCAATGAAGATAGTTCAGAGTACCTCTGTGATTTTTTTCATTTTGCTGAAGGATTATTAAGACATAAAAAGGACTGTGACCAGGAATTACCCCAGAAACTTGCTGACCAGGAATTGCCCCGGGTGACCCTACATGTAATGCCGAGAAGTTGTAACGATGTTTCGCAATTTTACCAAAAGCAGCCCCGATTTGTTCAGAAAACAAATAGGAGTTTGTCATAGCTAGTGAAATGCAATACGCTTTGCCGAAACAAGTTTCTTAGGTTACTTGTGATCACACTGGATTAACGCTTAAGTTTCTTCTTTCTAATTGTTTTTTGCCCATTTGTAACTTTATTCTTCGATTCTTGCTGAAATTGACGGGTACTATTTTAAGTACATGGGAAGTGCATATCGAACTACCCAATTTTCCCCTCCTCCCCACAAGTTTGTTATTATTTGAAATAAAATATCCTAGTCGATTATAAATCATGTCTCATTTATTTGTGCAAGATTTACAAAGTCGTAAACTTGATTTAAATAAAATTGTAAATAGTATTTTTGAATTCAGTAAAAAGTGGGTAAAATGATGTTTTTCAAAAAATGCTCCTAGTTCGGACATTTCAACTTTTTGCAACATTTTTTGTCAATAATGTTTAAAAAAAAGCAAGAAAAATTATGGTATACAGTGAAACCTGTGTATAAAGATACTCAAGGGACCGAGAAAAAATATCGTTATAGACAGATTATCATTATAGACAGTTTGAGCAAACAGCTCAAACTGTTGGCTGGGACCAAACCAAAATATCGTAATAGGCAGGTTTATCGTTATATACAGTATCGTTATACACAGGTTTCACTGTATATTTATTTATTCACATTTATGCAAAGGTATTCTGTGTTCATTTTTTTACAGTCAGTCGAGCGTTGTCCACCCTTGCCGTAGTCTTTTTGCTAACAGTAGAGTAAGGCCTCGATTATTCGAAGTAGTCGGGACCAAACTAATTTCGGATTGTTGAATAAGCTAAAATTACTAATGAAATTGAATTTATTACTGAAACAAAATTTTACATTGGTTTACACGGAAAGTTCGTCTGATGTAAATTGACCATCCTTTGCCTTGCAGCTCTATTCCAAAGTTTTCTTAAAAACATGAGTTCAGAGGAATCATAAAAAAGGGTTTTACTGTAATTTGTGAACTTTTACTTGTGTAATATTAAAATTTAGAGTGATTTTGCTCAGAATTGTATTTTCTAAACGTACCTCTCTGCATTCATAAGTTTTCAAATTATTACTATTATAGCTTATTTTTTATATTTATATAAAGTTGGTCTCTATTCCGGTAATAAAGTTTTTCGTTTCTATTGAAACATTATAGTTTAAACCATACCTATGGTCTTTAATCATTGTTACTGATCCTATTTACTCCGGAATCATCCTCATATTCATCGTCATCATCTTCTTTTGGAGAATTTCGGACTTAAGCTATTAATTCGTTGTCATTGAGCAACTTAAAACTTGAATCTTGCATGTCACAATTCTACCAATCTGTGATTTTTCTATCCTCACAATTTTCAAAACTTCTCCTTTTTCAAAACTCAGTAACACTATCTTTCACAATACCTGTCGCATTTTCATCTGCCCTGGCTTAGGGGCGGTTACTTACTGCTTTATATCTGAAGTTGTTTATTCTTATGTTTGAGGTTTTTGAGCAAAGAACTAGTGTTTTGTATTTTATTTCTAAGCCCTCAATCTTTTTTGTTTGTCTTTGAATTGCTTATAATTTGCACATTTAATTCTTTTCTTGCCACATTTTTCAACATTAAACCACTTTCCGCTTCGAATCCATTTGTTATTTTTGGAATTCATTTTATTAACTCAAAATTAACAAGTCATAACAAATTAAAACAATATTAGAACGACGATCCATAAAAGTAATGAAATATACAACTCTCTATCACCAAATATTAGATTAATCGTATTTCCAAGTCAGTCCGAATCGCTTGTCAGATGTTTAACTAATTTATTAAGCACACAAATAAATGAGTTGAATACACTGTTGAATATTTGAGCGCTGTTTAATTGATGTAACTTTCGGCTCCCCAGCCTTTTGATCGTCTTGACGTCATCAACACATCTTTAATGCAATTTCGCGCTGACAAAAATGGTTCTGATCTTATTGCGGTATTTTTCGGATTAGTAAGCTTTAAGTTGTCATTAAATTATTTGGTTTTGAACGATTTAAAAATACTGTCGTCCACGCTTAATTGGGTAACGGATAAACGAATACCTCGCTTATACGAATAAAATATCTTGAAACCGATGCCATAGACGTAATGTTAAAGATCCCCTATTAATCGAATACCCCGTTTATAATCGAATAATATTTCTTGGAACCGACAGTATTCGTTTAAGCGGGGCCGACAGTATATTGAAAATAAGTGCTTATTTCTGCAGAGGACGGAGTTCTGAGGGACATTTGTCGTCGTTATGTTAGGACTTTCTGTTACTGCTTTGAAATACGTTTACAGATCTTGTAAACTATGTGTGCACATTTTAGTAGACGAATCAGATTCTTTTTTTTCTATTTCGGGGTGGGAAGATAAATATACATAAGCTCCAATGATTTTTTTTTTAATTACAGCACGAGCGCAGCCCGTGCGGGTACTGCTAGTATCTTTATATGTTGATTAATTCTAAAGTAGTATATGAAATTTAAATTAAAAATTTGTGAGAAGAAATAAGCGGTATACAGCTTAGTATGAAAAGCTTTAACCCATTTATGCCCAAGTTTTTTTAACAATTTTTTTCAATTTTTATCTGCTTAAAACTCTTACTTGGAATGGTTTACATACATTTTAGGCTTAAAATAGTTCGCCGTTGCCATATTTATTAAGTTATTTAGCGTCCTGTTTATGGGATATTTTGCAGATATGTGAGCAAAATACGACCTTACTTGACTTTACTTGTGCAAAATAACATTACAGAAGGCATTTCTGATCAATTTTAAGCAAATCATTTTAAAATAGTTTAATTTTATGAAAAATAAGTTCGCAAAAAAACTTACTTTCTGCGGCTACCCAAGCTGAATCGTTGCTTGACTGATTTGTATGAAAATAGCTGTCGATAATTAAACTCTGATGTCCAAATAGTGGCTCTAACTGGTTTTCTCAAGAAGAAGGACTATTTAACTTGTGAAAAACAGCTTTAGTAAAATGATATACGGGTGATTCTACGATCAATGCGTTTTTTGTGTCCCCAAAGAAAAAATAACCTGTTCAATTTCACACTCATTATATCACTAGTAGCCGCTATTTTTATGATTGTAGTGTTAAGGGCCAGACGAAATTTCAATTTTTGGGGGGTTTATCGATACCAGGGGAAAATGCGTTGCCAGGGGAGTGACACTATTGGCGGAATTCTGGTATGATTTACAATTATTTCACTTATTTTTCGGTGTAAAATCATAGTATGGACTCATTTCTATAAGACCTGTATTCAAAAAAAATTTTTCACGTTGTAATAAAATGAAAAAAATTAATCCTGAAAATGCGACATGTTGCATACAAGTCGCACCGCATATCCCAAATAAAAATACTTCTCGCATTATTTACGTTCATTCAAATTACTTTCACAGGGGCAATTAGGATTAAAAATGAAATTAATTATGCTTATAACACAGTTTTAATGTATATTTACCCTTTTTTTGAACAAAAATGCCAGGGGGGTGACGCCAGAGAAGTGACAAAATCACACATTGCCTATAAAAACAGCATCACGCGTTCTTCTCACCAGAACTTCAAGTAAACCGTGATGTCTGCACACAATAAGCATTACATTGTACATACGCCTACTTATTTAACGATGAAATATCAAAAGTTATACTTACCAGGGGAAATACTACAGCGACTGGCGCAGGGCACTTAGAGGTACTTTTAACAAGAACCGATGCAATAATATTCGAATTTTTTAAAAACCTCTTAGCTTGCTTTTAACTTTACTCAGCATTACACTGGTTATTCGCAATCAACATCATTCTTATGCATTTTTTATGCTAAATTTCAGTCTTTGAAGTTCGCCAGGTGGAGGTGACACTGTTGATATGGCCCGTTGAAAAGTGTATTTTTTAAAAATAATAATAAATATTTTTTCAATGTTTACTGATGAAATAGGTTTCTCTGTTAATGTAAGTGTATGATTATGGCAAAAAACATTATGCCACGTTAGCAAAAATTGAGCGTCGAACATGTTTGTATAAAAACTAGTATTTGGACAGGCCTGGGGCCCTACTCTCATTGTATCGTCAATATAGTCGATACCGAGAATACGGGTTTTTTGTGCCCCGTGACGTCACATCTCGTGAGACACGAATAATCGCTAATCTCAAAGCCACTTCTAATTTAAGGTATCTAGAATTGCGCCGAGAAGTTTACGACAGGGTAAGAAGACGTGAGTTGTTTTCCTCGGCAGTGAGAAGCTACTTGTTTATTCCATTTTTTATCAACGCGGAGTGTGCCATAATGTTTATAAGTTCTGAAAATGTGGTTTAGTATGTTTTTACATTGATAGTTAAGATTTCTTTCTTTATTTTGAGTTTGATGTTGGCAGAGGCATCCATTTATCGGCAGTAATTGGAACTCTGCAACTTTGTCGGTTATCTATAATCATCTTATTTTACTGATTAATGGGCCAAAATTTTGCAAATTGAAATTACTTTAAAGTATGTAAAAAACTTGAATTTATATATCTACTTAACCAGGGTGTCGATCTAACCCAAGGGGGAGGGAAACATTTCCTTTAATAAAATGAGCTCTTTACTCAAATTCTATTTTCTACCAGGGGAGGGAGGGAGCATTTCGTTTTTATTGTATCGTATTTAAGTTCAATTTTTCCTCACAGAATAATTGAATCATCGCTTTTCAAGTCTTAAAATGATAGCAAAAGCATAAAACATGAATTTGTTTCTTTCAATTTTCAAACATAAAGTGTTTTAAATGCAATTTGAAAAAAAAAAAAAAAATCCGCAGACATGTGATTTAGGATCTCCATTTTTCTCTTATGTATTGCCCCAAAAATAGGGACTTGTACTTAATATTTAGAGAGTGAATATATATCTCTTCTTGCGAAAAGGCCAAAATATCGCGAAAAGCAAAATTGAGTCTATCAAAATCAGTGCAAAAAGCGCAGCACATGCAGTAATTTTTACCCCTCTCAAACAACAAATGTTTTAAACACATATTTTGAAAAAGTGATACCTAGACACAGGGCACGACTTTGTAGGACATTGAGCACGAGCTTTATGTGCTGCCCCCCCCCCCTCCAAATAAAAACAATATAATGAAGTAGTAAAATATTTTGGATTTCAAGTTTTCGAAAGAGTATTTTTAAATTTTTTATCTTGTCATAGTGCGATATGAAATTTCTCCATTTTAAAAACTTTAGATGGATTTAAGCACCCCCCCCAAACGCTGCCGCCCTGGGCCTGTGCCCCACATACCTATGCCTTCATTTTACCCTGAACAGACATGTGATTTTTCTTTACTTAGCATTTAAAGACTGAAAATACAACTATAATTGCGAAAACAAAAATGAGTAACGCAAAAAGGGGACTTTTACTTAAAGCCTGAATTTTAAACTATTATTGTGATGAAGTCAAAATATCGCTGAAAACAATGTCATGAAGTTAAATGATTTAATTTAACAAATATTTTTAAATATTAGTATTATTTTTTAAAAGTATTTATACATTTTTTTCATGTTTAGTCGAAGCATTTGATACATTGAAATGAATTCGTATAATGTATTTCGACACTTTATTTCCCTTACGCTTGTATGCTCGTTAGTGTTGAAAAGATTTACTAATTGCGATTTAAAATTCTAATATTTTTAAATTCTTGAAACACAACATCTTAATCTGCCCGAATGCTTTTAATATTTGGGTCTCGAATCTTTTTGCAATCTATTTCGGAGGCTAAACTAAACCAGAAAGTTAAAGCAAAATGCACGCGCGAATGTTGATGCACGCAGCGAGTGAGATATACTGTCATTTGAATGGTAAATCGTTTTTCCTTCTCGATACGCGGTAGAAGGAGAGAAAATTCTCGCTTGGGCACATTAGGGCTTTCAGAGTAGCACAAAATTTGACAAGCGACTACTTTTTCGACTATTCTTGCTTGTCGTGAGGGAGTAATAGACGTCACTGGAAGTTCCAGGAAGTTTCAGAGTAGGGCCCCAGGGGAGTATACATTTATGACTATTTTCGGTTGTAAATGCTAAAATAAAATAATTGCAGTGAATTAATTGGGTGGTCCATATAAAAGATAATAGTCTGTAATGCTTCTGCATACAAAAACATGAATAAAATCAGTTTTACATGAAGTTTTTCCATTGGCCGTCTGAATTCAAATAGCGTAGAATGACCCATACCCATTACAGGTTTTTGTATGCAGTAACCTAACAAGCGTCCCGTTTTTAGGCTATACTGGGCATAAATAGGTTAAATGCACCGCCTGGTTCGTCTCTCAAATTTTTAATTTAAATTTCATTTGCTGCTTTTGAATTAATCAGCATATAAAAATATAATTAGATCAACTGAGTTTTTTGACTGTTATCATCAAGATATCATATATTTCTTTTATTTCATACGTTTTAGTGCGAAGAAA
Source organism: Uloborus plumipes (assembly GCA_038373865.1). Classification (NCBI taxonomy): domain Eukaryota; kingdom Metazoa; phylum Arthropoda; class Arachnida; order Araneae; family Uloboridae; genus Uloborus; species Uloborus plumipes. The sequence continues at coordinate 20,902 of JAXGGA010009683.1, forward strand.
GCTGATAGAAATAATCTTTAAACTTAAGAAGCTTTTTTAATGTTTTATTTCCAATGCAGTTTTTAGTTACACTTTTTAATAGTTATTGTTATTTTATATTTAAATCAATTATTTTCCTTGTTTTTTGACGGAGCTAGTTATGAAATTCGTCATTAAATAGTTTTATAATAGGCATTTCAAGATCTCTATATTTGCGTACAAAGTTTTTGTTATAATGTATATTTACATATCTGGAGGTAAATTTTACGTGCTTTTTCGATTGTATTTTAGCTATATTTAACCCTTCACTGCACGATTTTTTAAAATTTCATGAAAAAAATCATATGTTACCTTTTAATAGCTCTGAGTTCAGGAAAAATGAAGAAAAAAATTAATCTTAAAAGTGTGCACCAAAAATGATGTTTTAATTGTTTGTTCTATGTATGGCACAAAGCACATAGCATATGCTTTGTATACCGATAAGTGTAATAATCTACAATGTGTTTTGCGCCATAAGTGGTATAAACAAATTTTCCACTAAGTGTATTTAAACATTTTTAAAACAAAGGAAATAATGACTAAGCACACTTCTAACGGAAATGCAGACACTCTTTCTTTCAAAAGCAAGAACTGTAATACCTAGACTAGTGCAACTAACTAGTGCATAAAAATCACACTAAAATGTTATAGCAATGTTCTAGAAGGGGCACAAAGCTCAGCTCAACTGCATTTAAATATCATAGGAACATATGAGGGTTTTTTTGGTGTGTGCCAGATCAGGCACACCATGCAGTGAAGAGTTAAGGCTTGTCTGAGAAAATTTTGCACTTATTTTGATTGTGAATAACAAAGAAAATTTGCAGATGATAAGACAACTTCTTCGTACATTAATTGAGGCTATATACTTATTTTGTAAGAGAGTTAAGAAGAAAAATATAATGATTTTATTTAACATTTTTCAAAAAATAGTCGTGTAATTTTCTTGATAACGCACATCGATTTTTGCAATTTTTTAAAAACCTTTTTCTTTGTTTGCAGCCATAATTTTTTGAAAGTTGCGAAAGTTTCAGCAACTTTCCAATCTTTCTGAAGTACTCAATATAACGACGATTTGTTGCTAACGAATATCAACAAAATTCGTTAAACATACTTCAGGAGCATTAGAGGATTGGATTTCTTATGAGGGCGATTCTCTGTAAACTCGTCATTTTTCACACGAAATCTGTCCGGGCACGGTTTTTTGAAATGTTCGTATAATTATAATACTATTGCTCAGAAAATGAATCTATTACTTTGATTTGAAAGAGAGCCAATTGAAGTTTGTGTTTTTCTGATAAATTATGATAGGGGGTAAGTCCCCCGCCAAGTATAACTAGGCAGGGGACTGTGCCAGGTGACCGTGTTTTTGCTCTTTGTTGCATAATATCTGCAAAACTATTGGAACATAATTAGTTACGAGACTACCTATAAATTTAGGCACAAATCGTGGACATAATAACTAATATGTTTTATCGTTAAATTAATTGACATTAATAAAATCACTTCCCAGAGGACTGTTTTCGCAACGACCCTGATGCATATTTTCATCTCAAATGTGGCTCTCAAACTAAGCAAAATAGCGTTTCAACACCGTTCTCGGCGATTTCGGCAAATTCACACTGATTACTTTAAACTTCATGCTAAAAAGAATTTGCAAAAGTTATAGAATTTTCGTATTACATCTTTGAATTTGTTGCAGGTGACTGTTTGAAAAAACTCCGGACAAAATTTACATGACAATTTTAAGTTTTAAAAATACGTAATTATACCTTATTTCATAAGAAAAATATAGCTTCATTATTCTATTTTTAGATATTAATTGCCAAATTTATGTAGTGTTAATAGGTTTTTTGAAATACTATCTTTAACAGTTAGACTATGGGATTGGGACAGCCAGGGGACTGTGTTTTTGGCGCTTAGATAATTTCTAGAAAAAAATATTAAATTGTTATCACTCCAAATATAATTGGGCCACAAAGTATTAATGCTTTACTTGTATTAAGAGCAATAATTACTTTATTACACTTTATTATTTTTTAAATACTCGGTCCGGACAGCGAATTAATAGTTTACAGAGAATCGCCTATGAATGAATTCAGCTTTTTTGGGGGAAAACCAATCTCTTGCCAATTTTGAGTAATGTAAAGTGGCTAAATCAAGCCAGAAGAGTACAGAACCTTGTAAACTAAAAAATAGGTGTTGTTTTGACAATATAATACAGCTAATTTTATAGTAACAAGCTGTAAGAATTGCTAATTTTACACTAATAAACTGCAAAATTGCTGCTTTACAGTTATAAACTAAAATTGCTAATTTTACAGTTTATTACTGTTCGTTTTACAGTTTTAAACTGGAACCTCTGCTGCCAGTATTGTACTGTTGTTTTAACAGTAAAATACAGCTAATTTACAGTATTAAACTGTAAAATCAGCACTCAGTTTTTTACTGTGCCTTTTAGTTTTAAACTGGAACTTCTGCTGCCAGTATTATACTGTAAAACAACGATTTATTTTTGCCGTGTAGGGTAAGAGATGTTTCTGCAGGTAGTGGTGGGTAAATAGCGCCCCCCAACCCCCATGGCGTCAGGGGGGGGGGAGCACAATCCAGGAAAATAGCATTATGAGTTACAAGAGAAAAATTTATTTTTATAGTTTAATAGGGGGGTCGGCGGCGGCGGCGGCGGCGGCGCTCTAATGAATTTTGCAGAGGGGCGCACCTAAGTCTATGTACGCTACTGTCTGCAGGTACTCATTGAGACATACACAGGGAAATGTATTGTGCCCTCACGAATAGCCACATCAGGGGCGGATACAAGGGCGGAGGGCGATAGGAGCGATCGCCCCTCCCTTAAGGGACTCTTCTCCAGCAGTTTTTCGACTTTGCAGTGCAAAAAAGGCAGATTTAGATGATCTTCGATGGTACTATGAGAAGTGTTTGAGATTCGAGGCTCTGATGTGGAATTTTTTTCGAAATTGAAGACCGAAACATTTGTTATAAACATGTGTTAACCAGGCTAAGTGGTAAAAAAAAAGGGGGGGGGGTAGGTAGCAAAAAAAAAAGACAATCGCTCCTCCCTGGGAACATTTTTGCATCCGCCCTTCCGCGACATTGATAAATTCTAGGCCAGATAAAGACATTGGTGGGGCCAAATTCTTCAAAGGAAATGCTCTTCTTTTTGTTTTCTTCAGAATCTGTGGGAAGTTCTCTTTTACTCTCCGCACTAAAGTACTGAGGTTCTACTACTGTGGAAAATTCACTTTGATAGATCAAATTTTGCATCAAATTTTAGCATTTCCCACAGATTAACCGGCCGGTTACAGGTTTTGTTCGTATCGAACTTAATCGTGCAAAAGATCCTATTTCTTCGCATTCGGATGTCGTTTTATTCAGAAAGATTTCTTTGTGAAATAGATATAAGATGAAGTCCAATTTGCCCCATGTACAGACAATTTAGGATTTAATAAAATATACAACTCAAAATTATTTTATAATTAAAACTGTGCAAAACTTTCTAATACAAGCCTTATAAATAACACAAACATCATTGGATGAAAACCTTTTTTAATTTGTTGACTTTCGTAGAGTATACAAATACTATGGTTTCATAAACCCCTCTTGGCCACTCACGTCCCAAAAAACAGGGCTCGGGAGTTGGGATCTTGAAGTTGGACTGATTTTGGGGTAAAGAAGTCGGAGTTGCGAGTAGAAGACTACAAAATTCAAGAGTTGGAGTTGACCTCCCAAAAATTTCCTAATTCGGCAAATTTTGCTGACGATTCGGCAGTTTGAAGATAAAAATGCAGCATTGTTTAAAATTGTTTTTTTTTTTTAGATACCTAATGTTTTTTCTCATTAAATACTATGTGTGTACGCCATGTGTGCATGTTTGTACTTTTTCATTCGACAAACTGATAATTTCCCCCTCAGTAAAATTTTAGCTCCTGGCGCCCCCGGTTGAGGCTAACGAGTTGCAGTCGGAGCCGGTCATTCTCCCTCCTACTCCGCAACCCTGAAAAAAATCACCGCTCAAGATAGATTAAATTGACTATTTACTGGTCAGACTACATAAAACGAAATTTTACATCACATTTGTTAATTTGCCAAACATTTTTTAATTTTTCAGATAACCAAGAAATTCAAAAACATCGCTAAAATGCAAGATGTGGATTAAAGCGGCAGAAGATTACTGAATCGCGCCACGTTTGGCGAAGGTTTCGGTCTCAATCCTGGCAACCCTGCCGCCACGCGAACGGCTACCAACCATACAAGCAGAGTGCGTTCGGCCATCTTTTAAAGGACACGTTGCATCGCTCCTGCAAAAGACCTGCATGCTTGCTTACCAGGTAAATGAACAAATTAAATCCTACCATTTTTTAAAAATATTCATTAGCACTCCGACTTGCCAGTGCCCCGAGAAAAATTCCGGACGAAATTCGTCGTCTGCGCTCCGGGGGATGGCGAATTTTTCAGAGGGTGTACGCGCGCGGCGGATGTGTTGGTGTGTGTGTGCGCGCCGAGTTGTGGGAGGGGGTGAAGGAGGAAGGTTTTTGGTGAGCAGCTGGTGACGTAGGAAGCGAAAACTTGTGTTTGTTATAGACCGATTCATACGCATGGTTAGTTACGCTTTTACTTGTTTTGTTGCTCGCTTCTTAACAAGTGCTAAGTCACTTGTTTAAAAAACAAGCAAGATTTACATTATTTTAGTCTTGAGTATTTTTAAAGACTGATGTGTGCTTATAAATATTTAGAGATATTTCTCCGCCTACCGAAAAAAAAAAAAAACATTATAAACACCTCAAAAAATAATCACATTCATTTTATAGAGTTCTTATGTGTGTTTATAACTCATCGTCGAACTTTCTTCTGTAATTTATTGATTTTTTTCCCCTTTGAAAACATTTCAACTTCTTAGATAGCCTTTTCTGTTGGAAAAGAATTTTTTTTTAATTTCTCATGTTTGTTAAATTTAATCCTATTTTGAAATTTTAAACAGATTATCTGAAAGTTAAAAGTTTTCAATGGACATTCCTATGAAAATGGGTTAAAATGAGTATTTATGATAAATGATTTCTATTGGTAGTTGTGAGTCTGATAATTGAAATAAATAATGTTCAATTCCGTAGTTTTGCGTTTTATTAATTTTCAAATATATATTGCTCTATGAGGAATTTTTTGAGCAATTCTTTTGATGGATTGTTTAAAAAAAAGTTTATTAAGAAAAAAATGTGAAAGTTGCCCCCTCCCCCTTTCTGGAAGAAACTTTTTGCCAGGGGGCGATATTTAAAATACAATTTTCAATTATTATTATTGTTGTTGATAAATGTATATTTTTAGTGCGTAATTTATTTAGTTAGCATTTTACCTCAAAACTTGCCTGCGATGATGGAATCTGAAACACATTTGAAGTTTTTCATTTTGGTTATTTGAGAAACGTGTTTTCTTTACTTTTTAGAGCAAAATATTTAATTCATGAACATACCCACATTTTGTGGATGCAGGCTCGATGAAAGAGACACCTACACCTGCTCCACTGCAAGTCCGATGAGTACAGTTTAAAAAGTACGCAAGAAAGAAATAAATCGCGATGTTTCAAATTATGTCAACACAAATCCACCCGCGCGAACTTGTTTGTTATTTTTATTCAGAATGTGTTCCTCAAATTTTACCCAATGTGTTTCCGCCGTTAAAATCGTCTTCCACCTACTTTCCTCGCCGAGTGTTGCGCAAAAATTATTGCGCAGTATGTTTCTGCGATGTCGATTATGCCTTTTCGTAGAAGTTCGGTAATTCAGTATTTGCTCAAATTTTTTTTCACTTATGATGTCTTTCATAGCAATGAATTGAAACGAAATGTCGGGACAGTTTTACTTTTTGTATGTTCAAAAATCTTCAATTGTTTGATTTTTCTTCTTTTTCATTTATATAAATAAAAAAAAGCTACACTGCTGTGCTAGCACAAAAGTCGTATCCGCACCTTTTAATAAAATTGAGTTATCGCCACCAGGTGGCTCTTTCGCTCTTTGTAACGTATTTTACCTAAATACAAAATTATATAGTCATTTGAAAACTGGAAATATTTTTTAAAAAGTTGTGAAGAAGTTTCATCTGAATCAAATACATGGTGGTACAAAACTTTAAAAGGGCCCTGCTCCACATTGACGTAAAGCAGAAAAATAAAGCAGAAACGTAAAATGGATTAAATAGTTGTTCCTATGGAAAGTACCCGGATTTTCGGTTTCTGCCTTCGTTTTCGGTCGCGTTTTCCGCTGATGTGGAGCAGGGCCCTAATATCTCAGTTTGAGATCGTCTACAGATACCACTTTTGCGTTTACCACGGCAGTAACAGTTATTCAAGGTATCTTTGAGTCACTCCAGATATAACTTTACGGTACTTCATATTTTTACAGTAGGGTCATTCCAGGATTCCACTTGCACGTGTGGGACAATAATGCTCAATAATTTTCCCAATTTTATGTGGTAGCCCTTAATATTTTGATTAAACAAGAGTTAGTACACTTTTTAATCTTTACATTTGTTAGAGGTACTCCTGGCATAGTTCTATTCCTATCAAATAGTTTTGACTTTTAAAATTTAATGCATTTGCAGCCATCACTCCTGAGGGTCGCCTGTTACTATCACATTAGTGACTTAACCAGATGGGAAACCCTCGATAATGCATTTGCATACGTCACGTGCGGAACGCCTAAAGCCAACCACTTGTAATTTAATGTATGAATTAGTTAATGGTTTTGCTTCTATTAACCCTTGTGGGTTCCTTGGGGTCATATGTGACCCCAATGCAATTTCTGTTTAATATATCTTGTTAATCAACCATTTGTTTTTAATGGCATTTTGTAGCTTTTATTCTTGTAGTTTCCTTTTCAAAATAATGCTATTGTGTTTTATTTTTCCCGAATTGCATTTTTTGCACACAAGACCCTTGGGGTCACTTCTCAGAATGCCAAAAAAAAAAAAAAAAAAAGGTTTTTTTCAGGTCTGTAACAGTTGTAAATAAATCTACGGTTATTGTAAGTTTTGCTCTAAAATTTTAATTTTTAATGCATAAACTAAATTTTACTTTGATTGTGTATTTTTATTTTTATTTTTTTAGCATTAAAAAGTGTGTGAACTTAAATAATGCATGTAACATTCAATAATCATAATAAATTAATGATAGGAAGCATTGAGGTCGTTTATGACCCCAAGGGTCATGAGTGTAACCAGGAGCGCCCCGAAGGGAGGTCCTGGGAGGTCACCGGGACCTCCTAAACATCTTCCTCATTCGGCAAATTCAGACAGAGATTCGGCACATCCAGGGATGGTATTGAAATACAGTAACCCCTCGTTATATCGCGCTTTTCGGGGGACAAGAAAAAAGTGCGATACATCCGAAAGCGCGATATAACCGAGGTCATTAAAAATAGTTTTCTATCCAGCATGCAAGTAAATTATAGGTGCACATACATAAAAATTAAGTTATTCGAACATTTGATTTTTTTTCAGTCAAAAGTAACAAAAAAATACAACTTACCGCAGTTGTTGTTACAATGTGCAGGTCTTAAAAATATGTATACAGATATAAAATTAACCTATTGTTTTGGTGAAATAAGAATCCAAAGTCGTATAGAATAGAAGAACCTTCGTTTTGTTCATTGATGACAAAATAAATGAGAAAGAGACCTTTTCTGAGCACCTTACATATTTTCTCAAAAATGGTTTCGAACTAAAAGTTTTTTTTGGGGGGGAGACAAAAGAAAAGAGCGATATATCCGAATGAGCGATACAACGAGGCGCGATATAACGAGAGGCTACTGTATTTTTTTGCAATATAAGTGTGCGTGCGGCTGCAATCTTTCTTTCTTTTTTTTTTTGTTACACATTTGTTTTCTTTGAAAATGAGAAGATCCGATTAATAAAAATATATTTCATTCTTTTATTGACTTTATTTACCATAAACCAAATCGTTTCTTTCCTTGGCGCCTTTCGGTGAATTCCATAGTGTGTGTAGCATGACCCCTTACAAGACGGATAATAAAAAGTGAAAATGCTGCAATGTATAAATGTTGCACTTAGAGCGCAAATAACTCTAACATTATGTGCGGCGACTTCAGTTTTATTTTTTGCTTTACTAGCAGATTTTCTCATTTCTCGTACTGAAAAATAATATCTGCTTAGCTTCATTTATTTAGTTCCAATTCCTGACTTTCTTCACCACGAAAAAATCGACCGTCAATTTAGTTCAATATTCTTTTTCGTTATAATTATAGTACTGAAATACAACTGCCTGTTTTACTTAATTTATTGTATTTGCTTACAATTAAGAGAATTCGTAACGATATAAAAGTTGAGTGTTTAATTTGTGGAAGTACTTTTGATGACGATTATAAACGAAAACATGAGAAACTTTGCCACGGTGGAAAACATATCTCCGTGAAACTTACTGGAGCTCCAAAAAATTCATTTGATGCTGCAAAAAGGAAAATAAAGACTGCTTCAAGCAGCGAATTAGCGCCATTAACGAGTAGTTTTAATTTGATCTTTTTTTCTTCCTCTTTTAATTTGTTTCAATGCATTTTTTTTACTCACCGATTTAAATCAATGGCCACAGGACTCCCACACTTGAGAGCCTGTCGCAATACATTTTGGGAGCCCCTTGTTTAACGTGGACATCTCTTTTCATGTGCAGTTTAAATTCCCGGCTCTTAAGTCACAGTTGCGACATGTGACTTGGAAAATCCGCCATCGACCTCAATAATTAGAAACAAATTAATTTCTTCGTTAAAGGTCGTCATGCCTTTGGAAAAAATTGTGTAAAAACTTAAGCAATAAATTAAGTTTAATCTTTGTTTAAATTATTTTTCAGACATTATGCTTTTTTCTTTGAATTCAATAAAATTAGTTTTCATCATTTTCAATAAATTATGCATGTAATATATGAAGAAATTGTGTTAAAAAAATCCCGTTATAATTTCGTTGATTCGCCATTGAAAAATAAGCTACAAATAGTGTATTTTCTGTGTAATGTGTGTGTGTAATTTAACCTTTTACGGCTAGCACCAGATTCGCGTCAGTGGCGCAGCCTTAAGTTTAAAAAAATCAAAAATGAAATATTCGTTTTGCATACATAATTTCCCTACACTGAAAAAAATGAACTGTCGTTTTCACCTTATAATGCAGCCGAGGTTCCAATTTAAAACTGTAATATGCAGAGTAATAAACTAAAACTAGCAACTGTACAGTTTCTTACTGTAAAGAGAATTTTTAGTTTTTTATCGTAAAATTTAACTGTATTATTCTGTAAAAACAACATACATTTTTTAGTGTACTCGAATACCTTAAGAAATCTCGAAGTTTAATTAATACCGTTATACATAATTTTTATTGGATCCCTCCCCCAAAATGAAAGCATACGCCAGTCACTGAGTGCCTGAGTTCACTCAATAATTTGCTCTTTCAAGCCTCAGAACGTCCACAGTTCTGCTTTACCAAAGATACAAGTATTGTTATTAGTTGTTTTCAGCATTTACAGAACCACTTCGAAAAACAGTAAAAATATAAGACACTAATGTTTGCGTACATACTGGTATTTTTTCATTCGGCACATTTTGAAGTTCCATTCGGCAAATTGAGAATTTTCCCCCTCCCAAAAATTTAAGCTCGGGGCGCCCCTGAGTGTAACTGAAATGGGAGGGACCCTCGAGGGTTAATATAGCAATGGCGAAACGAACTGAAGTTTTTAAAACTAAGGTTCAAATGCAAAGTAAATCTGTCTCTTTTTTAGAAAAACAATTTGAACCTTTAAAAAAAGGAAAGAAGATGGGCCAATCAGATTATATTATACACTACCTTAAGTATAGTATATTTTAATATCATATGGGGGGGGGGGCAGAAATTTTATGACTTCGCTACAGGGTTGCCCATCCCCCCCCAAGCAAAATGGCGTAAATTCCCCCCCCCCCAAAAAAAAAAAAAAAATTTTTTTTCACAACCCTATTGTACTTTTTATTTTTATTCCTCCTTTTTATTTCATTTATTTTTTTAAATATTACTTATTTATTTTTTGAATATAATTTATTTATTTTTTTAATATTTATTTATTTTTTTAATATTATTTATTTATTTTTTTAAATATTATTTATTAATTTTTTTAAACATTTTATTTATTTTTTTTGAATTACCACTATTATTATTTTTATATATTATTAATTTTTTTTAAAGTACTAATTATGCGGAGAATAGAATCGTTTTTTTTCCCTTTTTTAAGACATTCCAAGCACACACACACACACACACACACACACGCACAAAATGAATAAATAAAAAAAATAATAATAATGAAATAATTTGAATAAAAAATAAATTAATGAATAATTTGCATTAAAAAATAAGTAAATAATTAAATTTAAAAAATAAATTAATAAATAGTTTAAAGAAATAAATAAATTAGTTAAAAAAATCCCCCCCCCAAAAAAAATTTTGCTGGCGCAACTTGCGCCGTAATCCCCCCCCCCCCTGTGGACACCCCTGCTTCGCTAGAAGAATGCATCACTTCATACTTATTAGTTTATTTCACTTAGAAATAATACAAGTTATCCGAACTCGCTCAAACGTAGCCCGAATGACTACTATAAAAAAAAAAAAAAAAAAACCGTATTTCTAGGAGTTTAGTTCAATCAAGGGAGTTCCATCTTGATGCTTTTGGTAGTTGCTTAAGCCCCTTAGCCCCCCGCCCCTAGGTGCGCCATTGTGTAACACTAATTTAAAAAAAATATTCGCAATCACTTGTTTCTAGCTTTCAAAGTACCCTCTGAATTAATATGCAACACTAAAAAATAGGGAAAAGGGGGACTATGAGCTATATCCTACCTACGTTCCTGAATATTTCCTGCACTTTGCGGCAACAACAATGTTAATTTGCTCACTAGTTATCAGGAAATTTTGCAGTGTAATACTATAATAGATATAAAAATGCTCATGGCCCAACAAATTAACTTGGTGGGATACTGGTTCCTGAGCTAAATACCATGAATTTTTCTATAAGCTTAGATAAATAGTTTAGCTGGCGCCTGAACTTTTTTTAGCTCATTCATCAGCTTAGATTTTACGGTTTTTCACCCTATTCTCTACATTCTAACTTCTATGATTTCTATTCTATATCTCTCTATACTTTTTTTTTTTTTAGAAATTCAAAATTTCAAGTTGATAAAAAGTTGTCACTATATTCACATTGTAACTAAAACAATATTTTGAAATTGAAAAATAGGTTACCGGGATTACCTTGAAGTTTCAAGTTTTTTAGTAAAAACGATGATTTAAAAAAAAAATGCATAAATTATGTGCAAAGCAAAATAATTATTTGAGTGGGAAAATGGACCAATCTCGCTATTTCATAGCGCTGTACTTCAATATTTGTATTATTAATACAATAATAAAAATTATTCTGCAGGATGGGTAAATATTCTAAAAATATGACTGACTAGCGAAAATGTGAGGTTTTTCATAACTATTTCTGGAAACCTAAAAGTTAAATTTTAGTTCCTATGCATTTTTTATTTATAGATTACTCCTTAAGTAGTCCATTTTTGAACTTAAATAACTATTTTTGCTGCACACATAATTTACGAATTAAAAAAAAAAATCGTTTTTACTAAAAAACTTGAAATTTCAGGGTAATCCCAGCAGACCTAAATATTTTTCAATTTCAAAATAAATTTTTTGGTAACTATGTGAATATAGTGACAACTTTTTATCAACTTGAAATTTCGAATTTCAAAAAAAAAAAAAAAAATCGTGACGCACTCTATTGTGAACTTGTACGACCTTTGAAGCATTGATTTATCTGTGTATCTCAACACTAGCATCGAGGCTTCATGTTACTTCTGTAATCCAGCATTAGTTTTTGTTCAAGCTCTGATAAGGGAGCTTCGAGGGAAGAAAGGAGGTGTGATGGCTCCCTCCCCCCCCCCCTCTCGGAAATTCTTCAACATGTAAACATGTTTTTCTGCAACAGGATAGTGTCGAAAGTCTGCGGACGGAACGTAGTAAAGAGAAAACTGAGTAATTATTTAATTTTTCTGTGGAAAAGAATCGGGAAAATCTAGAAATTTGAATAATTGTTTTAAGTGTCGGTGGAAAACAACTAGTAGAGTGCGGAAAAATTAACAATTTTAATTATCTGTGGAAGAAAATATTAACTATTTTAATTATCCACGAAAGAGCATGAGTAAAGTGCGGTACGACTAACTTTTTTTTTCTTTTGAATTCTGCGGAAGAAAATTAATGAAGTGCAGAAAATTTAAAAAAAAAAAAGTTGTATTAGCTATCTGAGGAAGAAAACTAGTTTAAAAAAAAGCACGTTTGATGCAAATCAACTTTGAATTGAAATTTAAAAGAATTTTTAAATTTACGATATGTTATGAAATAATTGGATCATTCTGAAAAATTCCGCTGTGCAATGTAGCCCCACCCAAACGACTCGAAGCTGGAGTTTAAACATTCCCGTCATTTCAAGTTTTTCGAGGGGAAGAGGGAAAAGGGTGCAAGCACAATACAATTTCATCGTAAAACAACATAAAGCACTGCCACATTGATTTCTCACAGCCGGGGGGAGGGGGGGGGGTCGATTGAACCTTCTGACCCCCTAATGGACGTGCCTGGGTTTAAAACTGAAAAGTTAAAAATGCCGTTAAAATGATAAAAGGTTTGAAATAAAATTATTTGCTTGGAGTTTTTAATTTTTGGAGGTACATATTTACAAATAATGCAGTGTAAAATCGCCGCGAGAAACCAGGAGCAATAAAAAAACAGTCCAGCTCCTTTGTGTGGAAACAATTTCAGAAAACCTATGTTGAGCAGTTCATATTGCGAATTCTTTCGAAAACACCTAATTTGTATTAACAAACTTATTCCGCGTTGCAAGATAAGTTGAGCTTCCAGACGCGAACCAGTGATCGGGAAGCTCAAAATGTTCACGCGATCGAGAAGCTCAAAACCTTCAAGCGATCGAGAAGCTCAAACTTTCAAGCGACCCGGAAGCTCCATCAACTTATCAAGCAACCCAGAAGCTCCAACTTTCAAGTGATCTGTAAGCTCCAACTATCAAGTGACCTAAAAGCTCAAACTATCAATCGATTCGGAAGCCCCTGTTTTCAAGTAATCTGCAAGCTCCAACTGTCAAGCGATCCGGAAGCTCCAACTATCAAACGACCTGGAAGCTCAAACTATCAATCGATCCGGAAGCTCCAACTTTCAAGCAATCTGGAAGCTCTAACTATTAGACGACCTGGAATCTCAAACTATCATCGATCCGGAAGCTGCAACTTTTACGCCATCTGGAAGCTTCAACTATCGAGTGACCTGGAAGCTCAAACTATTAAGCGATCCAGAAGCTCCAACTATCAAATGATCTACAAGCTCCAACTATCAGACGACCTGGGCACGACACCCTGGAAGCTCAAACTATCCAGCAATCCGGAAGTTCCAACTTAAAAGCCATCTGGACGTTCTTACTTTGAAGCAATCTGGAGACTCAAACTATCAAGCGACGTGGAAGCTAAAAACTTTGAAGCGATGCGGAAGATCAAAACTTTCGAGCAATCTTGAATCTCAAAAGAAAACGATCACATCAAAATTTTCAAGTGAAACTTAAGCTCCGTGATCCGGCGGAAGCTTAAAACTTTTGGGAAATTCAAAAATTCAAGCGATCATTCAAGCATCGATTCAAGCACAACGGTTCTCACCATTTAACCTCTTGAAAACTAATACTGTCGTCCCCGCTTAATCGGGTAACGGATAAAAGAATACCCTGCTTATATGAATAAAACATCCTGGAACTGTGCCATATAGACGCAATGTTAAAGATCCCCGCTTAAACGAATACCCCGCTTAATCGAATCATATTTCTTGGAACCGGCAGTATGTCGAGTCTTAACTCGTCGTGAAATTTTTGAGCTAACTTACAATGACGAGCTGCTAGCTGCAATCGCCTGAAATTATTCTACGTTGTTGCTTTTTATGAGAAAAAACATGTGCCTGTTTTAATATGTGTGTAAATAATGTTCCTGCAAATGTGCAAAATAAATATTATTTTTACTGATAAACAATTATTTGATTCACTAAATAATGCGTATCTGTATCGATCCTCTTTTAAAATCGAGAAAATATTGATATATTCTGAAAATAAATTGCAGTTTGAGCGGTAAATAAAAAAAAAGTTCTTTGTAGCGCCGAAACAAATTTTTGAAATAACCTTTTAATTCGTGCAGCTCTACTTTTTTTTTTTTTTTTTTTTTGTAAATACGAGTAAGACTACTTTCTAGCCGAAGAAGTTCTAAGAAAACTTTCCTTTCTCTTTGACGTTAAAATTTCATTAATTTGCGTTTATTTAATTTATGTAAAAAGAGTAGATAGCTTTGAAATTTCATTAATTAAAATTTTTCCGTTTGATCTAATGTCAGTAATTCGGTTTTAGTATGATGTGTTCATTATTTTTTTCATTACTTTCTCGAGATAAAAATCATAATCGCTGCTCATTTTGTTGAAATTGGAAATTTAAGTGAAGATATCTTCTGAATCTGAACCAACTTCTTAAAGTTGAGCAATTCCCTTTTTAGTAATAAGCACGGGATGATGGGAAGTGATTGCACCCCCTTCTTAGCAAAAACTTATCCCTCTCCCACATACTGAAATTCGTATGCGAGCCATTTTTAGAAATAAAATATCTTCAATTCTTTTTCTCTTTCTTTCTTTACTTAATTCTAAACGAATTTAACACATCTTCTTCCGTTTGATCAAATAGAAATAATCATTATGTCTCCTTTTTTAAGAACTAAATTTCTCTCTTACCACCTAAAATCAAATAACTTTTGTACTTTCTGTAATAAGAATTGAAGCTTTTCCTATCGTTTAACGAAAAAAAAAAAAAAAAGAAGAAGAAAGATACCTTAGTGCGATAATCGCAAAATTATAATTCCAACGTTCATGAGGCACTAATACGCAGGGATATTGCAGACACGTGTTTCGCGTTACAAGGAACGCTTTTTTCAATGCGAAAAATGGGGAGCTTATGGATATGTCTGTGCATCCATAAGCTCCTGATTTTTCGCATTGAAAAAGGCGTTCCTTGTAACGCCGAAACACTTGTCTGCAGTATCCCTGAGTATTAGTGCCTCATGAACGTTGGAATTATAATTTTGAAAAAAAAAATGTTCTAATTTCCGTGTAGGAATTAAATTTTCATAACGTTTTTTTTTTTTTTGCTTATTTATCTCAATTATAAGTAAAAATTGAAACTCAATTTAAACATTAATTTGATGAACAATTTAAAAATAATGAATATAATGATAATACAAATTGTACAAGTTACAAAATATAATGAAATTATCATAAATATTATATTTCATAAAGTTTAATATCAAGAAATATGTCATTCATTATTATTCTTGATTATATTTTTAATATTACTATTAATATTATTAAAGGAAAATATAAATAGTTTTAATCAATAATTTTTATAATAATTAAAATAGTATTAATGAATAATATTTAGCTACCCTTTCGATAGAGACATTTCATCTCGCTCTTTTTTTTTGGGAATGAAGTTCTATGATTTTTTTCTAGATGTTTTTCTCTGCGTTAGGAAAGCTGAAGTGGGAATTAATTCCAGGGCTGCGGAGTCGGAGGAAAAATGGTCGACTCCGACTCCGGGATTTTAAAACTTCCGACTCCGACTCCCGACTCCTGCTTTTTTTTATTATTTATTTTTTTACCCAAAAGTGAAGAGGGAAAAACCCTAAACAAAGGTTGAAATATTAAGTCCATTTTAAAAAGTTTCATTTTTATTCATGGTCGTAGCCAGGACTCACTTTAGGGGGGGGGTGTAGCAAGCTAGGGGTATGCCTGCTGGAGGTCATGGGAGGTCATTGTGACCTCTCAAAAAGTTCAATTTTCTCAAGAATTCTCGCAGGTATTTCACCAAATTTACCTCAGTTCTCGGAGGTAACTGTGACCTTCCAAAAAGTCCATTTTTTCCAGAGCAAAAGACAAGTGCCGCTCTTGTCATTTGACTCCGTACAAAACTAATCCTTTTCTTGTTAAATGGCCATACTTTATTTTGACACATTGCATTTTTGCTGCAAATATTTTTTATTCACTTACATAAGCCCAACCATAGCAATTCGTTTCACAAAGTAAACCCGCCATTTTGAAGCCCTTTTTAATGATCATAGATGCTTAGGATTTGGATATTGGACGCTGAAAATTTGTATTTGTTAGTTTCAAAGATAAGTTTTCACCTCCATAAAATTTCATCCAAATCGGAGGTGGTCGGAGTCGACATGTTTTTTAGCGACTCCGACTCCGTTGGTCCAAAATCAGTCCGACTCCGACTCTTCGACTCCGACTCCTTTGGTCCAAAATCACTCCGACTCTGCAGCCCTGATTAATTCTCGCATCGTCTCATTTTAAGGACCTTAATATTCTCTCCGATTTTAGACATGAAAGTTTATCCTTACTTTGAAAATCAAAGTTTGTCTATTTTACCGTTTTACTGAAAATAATATATAGGGGTGAATATCAGGAAAAGTGCTAATTTAAGTCACAAATGAATTTCTCAAGTACTTCCAAATAAAAACTAAAAATTTTTCTTTTCCCATACAGTAAACTACGTCGCACATACAATCCATGACAAAATTTTTAGGTTTTACTTTAATTTGTGACTATAGAACTCTTTTTATTGCCTCAATGTCATGTCGGCAGCGCGTCACACATTCGGATCGCAAAGTTCAAAAAAATCCTGCGGATTATAAAACATCGCAGCAGAAACAAATACAAAAGGAAATAACGTGTTTTATGTTCATCTATGACGATTAACTCTTGTGTTTTAGCTAAAATGAATTTAGATCGATAAAAAAAAGCAATTTCTGCCTGTCACAAGTTTTCATAGTTTAACGAGTGAGCCAACTTCTGGATTGATAAAATCTAGACAAAACATTTTTTGTCGCCAAAAAATTACGCTGGGTGAAGCTCTAATATGTGATGTTTCAGTTCCGATAGAAAATTTTCACTTCGGCTGCATTGAATTACCGGTAAGATTTTTTCAATCTTGCCTTTTCTGTTTCTACCAATTGAAGTGTCATGTCGGCAGCGGAATTTAAGACACAAAATAAAGTAATTTTTCAATTTATTTTTGCATAATGGAAAAAAAAACCTATTGTCATGGACATTATAAGGTGTTTTTATTTTCGAATCTTTAATTAGGGATGTTCAGGTATATTGCGGGAAATTTGTCATGTCGGCAGCGGTCATGTCGGCAGCGCCAAAGTAGAAGGTATTTGTTACGAAACTGAAGCGTGCGTTACCGATGTTTTTTCTTCGAGTTATGAGTTTGTTGAGTTTTAAAGTACAAAGGTAGATTCAAGTGTATCGTGTTTCCTGCCAAATTTTCCCATTTTAGCAGTTTATTCATTGTTTTTTAAATGCTTCGAAAACATTAATTTTTCTGCAAAATTTGAGTTTTCAAACAAAATTATTGCCTTTTTTTCACCTTTTTTTTCTTTTACATCAATATTCCGACCTTCGTTCCTAACTACTGCACCCAAAAATATAATTTTGTTTTAAAATGGAAAACTTACGAACTTTTTATTGAAAATCTCCCTCCCCCGCCAAACTCTGACTGTCTTGATCTAATTTCGTTTTTTAAGATTGTGTTAAGAATTTTATTTTATTATTTTAATTTTTAACTATTAACCTCTTTATCTGTTTGAAAAAAACTTTATCGCACTTATTTAGACTTTAACTAACTTTTAATTAGTCTCTAATTATAAAACTAAAAAGCGTTCGTTCAGACTCTGAAAATATTATTATATTCTAAGTAATAATTATTTTATTTTTGAATATAAAAGGTAGTGAAAGTGTTTACTTTTGTATACTAAGTGTAAAATCTGTAATAGTTGTCAGTTCGGTAGCATTCTCATCATGCCGGTAACGCTCAAAGACAACCCCCCTAAAAGGGGGGTAAATGTTCACTTTGACCATGCCCCGAATTTTTAAAAAATATTGTTACTAATGTGTATTTGAAATACTCAATTAATTTAATTTTCTGAGTATCTTTAAAAATTAAAATTTTCCATGGTCAAATTGGCACTTTTCCTGAAATTCACCCATAGTTATTGCCTTCCTTTTCCAGCTTGGTAGTATACTTATATTAACCATTTTTCCTTCAAGCTTCCGTTTAGGAACAAACCTAAAGCTCTTTTGGAACAATACTTTAACCTCTCCCCGTTGTATTGAATCTCAACAACGTTAGTATCCCTTTTCAGGATTGAAAAAGTCTTTTAACTTTGCCCTTTAAAAGTCCCTCGTTTTATCGCTCTTGTCGGGGAACAACAAAAAAGATAACCGAAAACGCGATATAACCGAAATCATAACACTAACGTAGAAATTAATGATTTGTACCATCACAAAAATATGAGTTCATTATCATATGGGGTGATTTTCTTAATAAAAACTAAAGAATTTAGTTTGCTAATTTTTCTTAAAAAAAATTCAATAAAGAAATATTTCTATCGTTTTATGGTGGAATATGAATCGAAATTTGCAGCTTAAACTGCAACACATTTAGGACAATTTAAAACGTGCAAGTTTGTTGATTGATTTGATTTCAAAAAGAAGAAAATAACTCTTTCTGTTAAGTATAATTTTTTGTGTTTTAAAATAATTCTTCGGGAGAGTAAAGAAAAGCGCGATTTTTATCCGAATAAGCGATATAACGAGGAGCGATGGAACGAGGGTTTATTATTGTTGAATTGTTGACCGCTTCGCCATCAAAAATTTTATTTTTGAGTAAATAAGGTTGAAGACCCCTGTTCTACTGTAGTCAGTAATGGACTCCTAAGCTCTACGTCATTTACCATAATTCTTCTTACTTTGAATAAAAACATTGCGTTTCATGTTTTAATCCATCAACTTACTGTCATTTATTCGTTCTTCCTTTCTTTCAAAAAGATAAATGCCTCAAAATGGTATTTAACTAACAAAGAAGTGTAAACTAAAAACGGATCCGATTGCTTTGTATAATTTTGCAGCCATAAAATTTTTCTTATTTGAAGTCTTTTAACTTTTAATATTTTGCCGTGTCATTGCGATTGAGAAGGTGCCATTAAAATTTATGTTTCTCATAAAATTGCTGCTTTTATTAAGCTAACAAAGTTCGTATTTTGTTTTTTAAGGCATAATTGAAAAGGGTTTTAATAGCTTTTTATCATAATTTCATGGTATTGGTGTCTTAATAAATATTAGCCAGTAAATGGAGATATTTTGTGATAACGTAATGAAGCGGGTTTTATAAGCGGAAATTTTTTTTATATTTGGAAATAATAATTTCTTCTGCATTAATTCTGCACTTGAGAAAAACCATCTTTAGTGAGGCATATAAGTTTACCGAGAGAATGACAAACATGAGTCTCGGAGTTTCAATAAACTCCTACTTCCTATAAAGTCTAAACAAAGAGATAACAAAACTCTTGCCCTAGACAGTGCTATATTAACCATAACAGTTATAACTATGTTTTCGCTACTTCATATTTTTATAGCATAGTACGAGGGTTCCTAAACTCTGTGGATTCGTGGAATCGTATAAGAATTAGAATTTCTCACGTCACCTTAATTGATCTCTAATTTTGCTGGACCCCTGAGGCCTTTTCCTGCGGCATCCACCTTGTCAACCCCTGGTATAGTATTATAAACCAGTGGTTCCCAACCTGGGGGTGATCGCTCCCAAAGGAGCGATATGACTCCTCAAAGGGGCAATAGGGGGCGATGGGTATTTGGAAGAGATAACAGTAGTAATAAAAGGGTAGGGGTCATTTTCAAAATTTGCTTATATTTGCTGTCCGGAGGTTAAAAAGACGATTTTGAAGCATAACTTATATTTTAAATTCAATGCGAACAATTATTTTCTGCAAGAAATACCCCCAAAAAAATTCTATCACTCAAAAAGTTATTGAAATTCATTTATTTATTTTTATATAAGTCTTTAAAAATGAGAATCATAGCAAAATAGCTTGTCCATTTCGAATTTTCAAAGTTCAACTATTTTTTTTCTATACTTAATTGTATAAAAGAGTATATACAACAAATTATTTTTATATATTGACTATTAGTATATGATATTCATAATAAATATTGACAGTAGTAATTTTTTTTCATTAAGAAATGTATGAATATATTTTGTCCGGCAGTTCTTGTCAAATCCGTTACCCTAAGATTATTTTAGCTAAAAAATATATTTATTGCAGTCAAAAGATGGTTACACGTATTCAGTTAACTTAACAAACCAGTTAACTTAACAACAGCATTTGAATACTTAATTATGCATCAAAGTGTACAACCAATTACTTTTTCATACACCTAAAATATGGGACAAAGCATCTGTTAGTGATTCTAAAAAAAATAGTAAGTTAAAAAAATTACTTAAAAATTCTGAAATGTAAGCATATGGTGAAAATAACCCATAGCGAAAACCGAAATTGTAAAATATACGAAACCGGTTGTTCAGAGTTCAGACAATTTAATACAAGTTAAGAAAGAAACAAAGTTCAAGAGCGTTCTCTTTACACCTAGGATGAACCTTAGGAAGTATTTTGTCATTCATTGTCAATTTTATGAATTTTCAAATTTTCAATTTATTTTCCTTAAAGTTTTTAGTCTCAATGATTTTAATTCTCTCAGATTCCAGTGTAGAAAAAAAAAATAATTTCTTGAACAATGTACTTCTGTTTTTTGAAAAGTATGTCGATAATCTTACTTAAATGTTACCCGTCAAATGTTCAGTTTTCTTTGTGAAAGAAAAAAAAAAGTATTTTATTTATTTATCAATATTTTTAGTTTAAAAGTGATTGGTTATAATTGCTCTATTGCGTACATTTTACTTCAAACTAAAGTTACTGTCTTCTTAGCTAAAACCTTCCGCGCATTTACGCATGCGTCAGGTCTTCTCTGATCTTACCAAAATAGGGGTTTAGGTTCGATAACAATAAGGGGAAGAATAATGAGAAGCATTTTGAGCTATATGAAACAACGTAGAACGATGCTAATTTCAAATACATAGTTTAGTTGAATATGTGAAAAGGATATAGCAACTGCAAGAAATTGAAAACTTCAGAAAGTTATCACTTACAACCCATCACCCGTTTTTAAGTGGAATGGTTCACAAGTGCCAGGCGCGGTTTTCACGGACGGACAGTAGGTACTTATATTTTTAATGATTTCGATGCTCACTTGCGCCAACTTATAGTTTTTTCGGGGAAGAAGGGGGGGGGGGCGATAGATGTCAGTCAGCGTCTTGAAGGGGGCAATGAGCTCGAAAAGGTTGGGAAACAGTGGTATAGACAGCGTCCAAATCAAACGTAAGGTAAAAATAATTAAAAGAAAAAGACATTCGCACTTTGGAAATCTATGTCGAAGACTTCAAAAGCAAAAATTGCCAAGATTTGGTAAATTGGGAGAAGGGAAGCATACATGCATATTTTATTCCAGAGCAAGCTATAAACGAAATTTAAAAGTTACAGAGAAAACAATCGTTCAAACAAGTACTAAGATTAAATTAAAAATTTAGACAACCCCTGCCCCTGCTTGCCGATCTCATATTAAAACGAACTTCTCCGGTCATAAAGCATTTTAAATCTAAATATTTTAATTGTTTTCAAGAGGATATGATTAACACGGAAAAGGAAGGATAATCCTTACTAGCTAAATCTGCTAGTCGCCAATGCAAAATAAAAAAGTAAAATTGAAAATTCTGATACTAAAATAAATTACAAGTATATTAATTGTTGACAAATAGAAACTGACAACAGATAACCATTTTAAATCATTGAGTTTTCTTTCCCCGTCGGCCAACAATGACATCGGTTTCCAATCCTGTAGATTTAAACCTTAGTCGCATTTGCTAAAAAACGTTATAATTCGAGTTCTATTTTAGATAGAAGTTCCAAACACATCTTATCAGACGCAGATTTTTTTTCTGTTGGTACTATTGTTTTAAATTTTGCAGTATTTTTTCACTTCAAAAATCGAAAAAAACATTTTAAAAGTTTTTAATTAACATCTTTGCTAATTAATCTCATCCGAAGACGCGACCTGGCTTAGAACAATCTCGATAACTTCACCTTTCAAACATTTTTTTTTTTTTTTCAAAATCGGTTCATCCGCTTAGGCTGTACGGTGCCACAGACAGATTACTGGTTTCCAAATTGTTTATTTAGAATAGATTGCAAATATTCTAATTCTTGGCTCTAGAAATGGAGCATCAGTAACGAGAGAACTTTCTCAAAACTTATTGAAACTAAATTGTAGCCGCTAAATCTTCTAATGTATCAATGACCCTGCCATATGTTTTCGCAAATCCGTTTCTTTGAAATCTGTGGCGTTTTGCAAAAAACAAATCCTGAAAATAAACCCATAAGTCTTTGGTGTTGATCTAACTAAAATGATTGCAATCGTATTATGCCAACAAATTATCGATTTTTTTTCTGTGGTACATTTTTTGAGAAAAGGATTAATGGCTGTTATTGGCCGTATTTTAAAAAAAGTTTCGTTCTTTCTAAGAAATCTTAAATTATCCATTGCGATCCCAAGAATGAATGAAAAAAATAGTATCTTTAAGAAAATCTCCTTAGTCGTGAAAGAAAGATGTTCTACTGCATCTGGGATTGTGTCACTTTCGCAACTATTGTGTCTTAGGCGTGATGATTTTAGTTCAATTGTTGTTCTGCTGTTAGGCATTTAAGTGACGTTTATAAATGTAAAAAAAAAAACACCCAAAGCAAAGGTTAGTATTTGAAGGTAGTTTTCTTTTTGAAGAAAGAAAATTTAAAAGTGTCTGTAATCATCTGAAGTAAAAAATCGAAATGATTAGCTACCTTTAAAGCTAAGCATTCTAGAAAGTTAGAAAGAAAAATGGCTCTAGATAATTGAATCGTTTATTTCAGAAACCACCTAAGGGACAAAAAATAAAAAAATGAGTTTTTAGTGGTACTGTGCAATTTAAAGGTAAAGGTTTTAGTGCAGAAATAACCTAAATTTCATGTCAGTAATACCTTGAATATTGAATTCGAAGCCTTGAAAGTAATCCGTTTATTTCAGAAAGAACCCATGCGCCGGTTCTTTCTGCAGTAAATTTCACTCGTCACGAGTGGCGGCATTTATCAGTTGTGTGTTTTTTACTAAACCTCTGTGACTCATATCGGTTTGAAACTATACGTAACTCACAACTACCCTGGTATGTGGGCACTCATTCTTTTTTATGTGACAGAGATTTTGGAAGCAAAAGGCGTCTCTTGAGAAAGATGGTCAGGATTTATACTCCTGATGAATATGCAGAGCTCATGCTAAAAGCTAGTAAGTCTGGCAGATTTACTGAAAATCACCTTATATCAGACGATGTTGTCAGTTTCAAAAAGTGGTTTCACAAATTATATAAGAAAATGCCGAATTCGGACGAAACATCAGGCAGGAAAGTACCAGCAGAAAATAAGTAGTTATTCAAAGTGTCCAAGTACGAGTAGTTTCTCTGCAACAATGATGCTCCGGGAAAAGTGGATATGAAGCCTTCTGTGACCATATCCAGTAATCAATAACTGACAAGAAGTTGCCAGAAGACTTGCCAAAAGCTGAAAATGTGAATAATGCCAAATCTTTGTATATAGACATACTGTAGCGTGTAATATTTTTCGATTTAGGCATAGTAAAAACTCTTTTTTATGCTTAAATGTGTCTGTTACTTAACTTTGATACCAAAACAGGTAAAAATTAATTGTTCGACTTAATTTCAATAATAACTTTTAAAAAGTCACTTAGGATACACTTATTTATTGCAGAAACCACCTAAGTGCAGTTTTTTCAAAAATTTATAAATTAAAAACTTAAAGGAAAAAAATTAAATAAAAGATAGATTATCCCAATAGCATGCTTTTGATTTGGTAAAAAAATATTTGAAGTTGACTAGACCTATACTTAAGCTGCAATACATTTTCTTTTAGTTTTCCGAAAGTTGAAAAAAAGCGCACAAAAAAGGTGGTTTCGGAAATAAACGATTCAATTTAGAAGTTTGTTGTACAGTGGCTTCGCCGCTTGTATGAATGACCAACAGGTTTAAACGGTTCTTGCAATTTAAAAATATTAATTCTTTATTTTATTTTATCTTATATCTCTAAACAAGCAATTCTTGTGTATATATATATCTATATATATATATATATATATATATATATATATATATATATACAGGGTGTCCGCGCATATGGAAAGTCATGGAAAGTCAGGGAAAGTCATGGATTTCAAATATGATCGAAATTGGTCATGGAAAGTCATGGATTTCAGCGAAAAATGTCCAAAAGTCATGGAAACTGACTGTTTATCATGGATTTTAGCGCTCCGGACAGATTGAAATTTTTCCCGCGATCTCGGAAGAACGAAAACACTTCCGCCGTCATTCTACTTCGTTATTGGGTGCAATCTGATTTGTCAATTACAATTTCCAACAAGTTGCATTGTGTTGACCAATCAGATGAATTCTCAACGTTAAAACCGTGAGCGGCGAATTTTGTGTAACTGCGCATGTGCGCGGACTCCGTCATCTGACTCGTGCGAGACGAGCGCCTCTATCCCGGGATAGGAATTTTACTTAAGTCGCATCGGATTGGATGGCACGAGCACGTGACCTCGTGATGCATTCTGTTTGTTTTGTTGACCGCGCGAAGAACGTTGAGGATTATGCGGTTTGACGTGATAGTAATTTCATGCAGATTTATGGATTGTGTAACTTTTGATTATGTGTGTAATTGAATTAAAAATTCGAGTTTAATATGTAAGCATTTGAACAAAATTTAAAGTATTTATACTTTAATACAGTGGACTTTCTAAAATCTATTCAGCTTGGAATCAAACGAATTGCTGACTTCAGGAACTTCAGGTCACTGATTTGTTTACATTTTTCTTATGTTAAATTGCAAAAGAACGAAATCATTTTTAAAAATACTCTTTTCAAAGATATGTAGCAGTCAATATTAATTTTAGCGCGCAAGATTTCTTGTAACATTTTAATTTATGCTTTTCTATTTATATTTAAGTAAGTCTTGTTTACTGGAGTTTTCCAATACTGATACACGTTTTTATTTTTTATTGTACTGTTATATTACTACGTAGTTCCAGACAAAGGTTTGCATAAAATCTAAATATTGAAATAAAACTTTGTCAAAATTAATAAAAGGCACATTAGAGTCCGGGTTATCTACTATAAACAGAGAACAGTGGAAAATATAGAGGGTTATATTAATGAAGTATTGAAAAACACTGAAATAAAACTTGTGACTAGGGCTCATAATTTCGGGGGTCATTCCCCCTCACCGTCTTTTAGAGGTTAATGTATTTTCATGAAAGTGGATGTGGTTTTCCGGTTGCTGTGTTTCATGGTAAGAATCGTTTTTTTGTTACAGTGCCTAATTATCATACCCCCTATCATATTCATATTTCTTTATTTTAACAGCTGTATATAAATAGTGTATTAAATAAACACATGTAATATTTTGTTAACAAAAGTCTTTAACAACAATGGTTCTGGTTATGAGAGTTTCAAAGTATGTGTTCCTTTTTTTTTTTGTTTATAGCATGTGATGCTTATTCATTTTTATATTTCATACTGCAGTTTTGCGGGATACTAAGTTATTTTGGCTTTTAAATGTTGCTACATCCTTGTAGGTACTCATTTTTTTAATCAAAAAATTGTTGCACGTGATCTTTCAAATATATTTTGTTAAATTATTTTTTTAATTCGCATTGCAGAGAACAAGAATATTTTTTAAAAGCAAAGGTACACTGTCTTACACTCTATATTGATATTTATGCTCTATTTTGATGTCAGTGTCAAATGAAATAGTTAAAATAGTAAGTCATGGAAAATAGTTCGCAAAAGTCATGGAAAGTCAGGGAAAGTCATGGAATTGAAAAGTCCAGGTTGAGCAGATACCCTGTATATATATAAATTTCGGATCTCGAAAACGGCAATAACGATTTTGATAAAATTTTGTATTTAGTTAAAGTTTTGGTTTTTGAGTGGATATCTACATCGGCGTTTTTTCTGTAAAAACGCAAGTTTTCACAAAAAACTTTTTTTTGTACCTTCGTTAAAAGTTTGAGGAGCTTTCTTTGACCATTTTCATTACGATTACTAATTGTTACTGTTTCATAGCAACCACGTTTTATTATAACAATGGGTTTCATATTTAAACACGTCAGCGTAAATTTTTATGGCATTTGGCAAACGAGTTTTGGCACCACGTTGGAATTATTGTTTTTAAAGAGATCGATCAAAATAAAGTTATTGTGGTGTGATTTCACGGTGCGTATCGTTTAAATAAGGTTGTGTTTTTTTTTAAATAAATTACGGCTGTTTTAAATGCGTAATTGCACCAAGGACTTACAAATGTTTTTCAAGTTTATCTAAATAAGTACTTCGAACTTTAGAAAAAAACGCGATTTTACAAACCTCTTTTTTTTTTAACCGAGCGGGGCTCGGTCGAAGGGTACTTATTTATAATTCAGCTAAAAATAGAGCTAAATAATTTACAACCTTTCTTTTCGTGTTTCTATTTATTGTAAAACAATTTCCCGCAGAATCTAAGATCAAAAACTTCATAATTCCCCCCCCCCCCCAAACATATATTCATTAGTACAAATTAAAATTCAAATGAAAACTTAGCTGCATTTTTTTCCGCCGTGAAATTCTTTCCGAGAAAATACTAAACTTGTTTTCCTGAAATGAGTTTTAATACAAATTTTCCTTTTCGTGTTTCTAGTCAATGTGAAGCATTTTTTTTAGTCGGTAATCAAAAACTTACTTTTTTTTCTTTTTTTACTGAACAAGGCCAGTAATACAAATTTAAAATGAAGTTTAAAAATAGGGGAGTTTCTCTCCGAAAAATTACTGAATTTGTTCTTCCCACTTTTTATATGGTAGACCGACCAGTGAGTGAACACTTAAGCGAAATTTCATTTTCAAAAATTCATAGCATCGTTAAAAATTGTGGTCATATGATTGTAAAAACACTTTAGGTGATATAGGTAATTGTTTTTTAAAATATTGCGCGAATTTTTTGGATTCTGAATCAGGTTTTTTGAGGGGTTTAAAGGGAAAAAAGTGCCCAGACCCAGTGAATGAACACCCCTAGCGAAAGACAAACGCAGCATTTTCTAGCTATCTTCTTTTTGGAAATGTGTAGAAGGAAGTTACTACTTCCTGTTCATCTAAAAAAAAATATTTTTAAAACTTTATTTTCAAAAACATTCCGAGGTGTTCATTCACTGGTCAGTCTACCCTATATTTTTTCTATTTAATTTTGAACCGTTACAGAATTCAGACAATCGCTATTTGATCTCAACGAAACAATAAGATAAAATGCATCAATTTTTCAATACTTTGGATCAGCTGAAGAAAAACTTAATTCATCCTTACCCCGTATTTTAAAATCGCGCAAAATGTCAAATTTCGACTGAGTTTCTGATTAGATAAACATCCAATATCGAATATTCTCAGTAATAAATTTCAATCTCCGTATCTGTAGCAATTCTTAGTCTTTCAATCTTTCCTTCCCAAGAATTTCTTTCCTGTTTATTGATAAGGTGATTGAATTGATTCAAAATTTTTAACTGCTTTTCAACACGGGAACGGTTATGTGAAGCCATTTTCCTCCCCAGGATATAAGCACTTTGGAATGTTTTCTGTTAATTACGGTTGCAGTGAAATGCTGATGGATGAAATTTTTATTAAACTCTAATTGTTAGAAGGTGAAAGCAGAAATGGAATTTCGTTTGCTCTCATCATCATCAAAAACAGATTATCATTTGTTTCTTTTGCGAAATTATCCAAAAATAGTGATGGTGCTTTGAATGAAGAAATTATATGAAGGGCAGAATGATAAATTTTCTTAGCCAATGAAATTTATTCGTTCTTTTATTTTCAAATATGTGAAGTTGTAGTTAATTTCTTATCGATGGGAAACTCCTACATAGGAGTTTTGTTCTGAAATTTTAGAAAACTTGGACAATGTGGTTGTTTGCTATTATTATTATTATTTTAATTCAGTGAAAATCTTTAGAACGCCGTACAGTAATTTTTTTCACTCTGATTTTAAGAGGGTGGTGTTAGGTAAAATAAATGTGAATATTTGCAGAGTTTAGAGCTCAGTCACAACTCGATTTTGTTTGATTCAATGGAATTATATCAACCAGTAGTGTATCGAGAATCAGGGGTGCCCCACTCCAACTCAATGGCGCAAATCAGCCCCCCCCCCCCCCCCAAAAAAAAAAAATTTCACAACATTCTTGTGCTTTTTATTCTTATTTTTACCCTTTTTTATTTTATTTTTCGTTTTTTTAAAAATTATAACTATTATTGTTTTTATATCTTATTCAGTTTTTATAAGTTCAAATTATGCGCAAAATAGAATCGCTTTTTTCCTTTACAGAAATTCCAAGCAAACCACATGCATACACACACACACACACACACACACACACAATAAATAAATAAATAAATGAAATAATTTAATTAAAAAAATAAATTAATGAATAATTTTTATTAAAAAATATCCGTAAATAATTTAAATTAAAAACATAATTAATTAAAATAATTTAAATAAAAAAATAGTTTAAAAAAATCCCCCCCCCCCATTTTTATGGCGCAACTTGCGCTATAATCCCTCCCTGTGGGCACCCCTGGCGAAAATTTTCCTTCTGGACGGGCAAAGGAAATTTCTCGTTTTGCGATTGATAGACACAACTAATCGCATTTCGTTAGAGCTGAATGAGCCCCTTAAATTGAAACAGAAGACTCTTACGACACCAAACAGGTGAGAATTTTCATTGCTCGCAGTATACTTGAAAACGTGAGTTACAGTTTCAACAATATCTTCATTACCTTAAGTGCACCCCCATACTTTTAGAGGAAAAATAATGACATCGAAAATCACATGTAAGATTCTAGCTGTTTTATTGACTTCACACATTTATTAATACTTTCTTAATGAATGACTAACAGATAATGTGTAGAACTAAATTCAGTTTATATTTATTTTCTGAATGTTCAGCTGATAATGAAAAAACTTAACTCAGATTTTTTCGGTATCTATTTTCTATATTAACTCTTTTGTACGAAATACTACAAAATATGTTTGACCTGTCAATTTATATACTTTATTACTAACAAGGGCGGACGGGCGGATTCAGAAATGCTCCAAGGAAGGAGTGATTGTTTTTTTTTTTTTTAACTTGCCTCCCTCTTTTTACCATACATACTGGTTAACACACATTTAGTACAAATGTTTAGGTCTTCAATTTCGAAAAAAATC
>JAXGGA010009684.1:0-50318 GCA_038373865.1 Uloborus plumipes
TTTTTTTTTTTTTTACTTTTTCGTTGAACAAACTGGATTTTCAACTTGCAATTTAAAAAAAGAAAAAAGGAAGGAGAAAAAAAGAAAAACACTCATATTTGTCGGGAATTTTTTTTAATGGTAATTAATTGGATCTGCATATCCAGAACATTTTAAAGCAATTGAACTTTATCTGCGTTTCCCACAAAACTTAATAGCATGAATGTTCAAGGGACAATCACCGCAAAACACGGGAAGAAGAAAAAGGTACCTCATGAATTATTTAGAATATGCCCGGCACAAAGCAGATTGCCAAAGGGTAAGACTTTAACAAATAAATGCTTACTATTATTATTTATTGTTTATTAATATTTTTTGACATTTAACATTTATATGGTGTTAGTACAAATAGTTCTGCATATTAATTTAAAGCTGATTGTAGCCACTCAGGCTTGTCATTTTGAATTTTTCCATGTGTGTGGGAGGAGGGGGTATACTAAATGCTAATTTTATAGGAAAAAAAAAAACATTGCTTCCACCTTCCACCTTTGTAAAAAATATTAGATTTCAAAGCTCGGGGAAGCTATCTCCCTCACCCTCCCTATATGCAGGGGCAGCCCTAGCGGCGGACATTCCGCACCCCTGTCCGGGGCGGTAAATCTTTAGGGCGGCATTTTAGTTCGAACACCTAAAACAAATTTTTGTTTAAGAAAAGAAAATGTATAAAACTATTTAACGAATATCATTCTTTTTGTAACTTGGAATGTTGAAAAGTATGAATGTAGGGATACTTAAGTGTGGCATTTAAAGGTATCCACTTCAACACAACACATCATTTTTGGCTATTGCAACATTGGTTATTAAAATAAACGAATCTTGAGAAACTATAATATCAACGGAGACATAAGAAAAAAAATATATTAGACAGTTTTTTAAGCATGTAAAGATTTCGAAATTGTTGATAGGAGACAGTGGAGCCAAAATACTCGGGTGGAGCCACCGAACATAGTTTTTTGGAAGGAGAAAAATTCTCATCTCACCAAATAAAGCGATAATTTCTGCCGAATCCAAATCGTCAGTGAAAATTTGCTGAATAAAAAATGTTTTTAGGAGACTACAGTATTCTCTCATCGGGACACACGGGATAAAATATTTGGAAATTATATTGACTGATGGAAATCACGGCATATAAATGCGCTTGATACACTGCGATGCAAAAGTTTAGACAAAATGCAAATTTGTGAATAAAAAGAAAACTATTCAACGAAATACTTTCAAATTTCTACTGGTGGTACACAGTATGGTCCCAAATACGTGTCTGGAGTTCTTATAACTATAACTGGAATCAAATTTTGGATATTACAAAAGATATTTTTTTACATTGTTGCAAAAGTTTAGACAATAGTCAGATTTTATGCAAATATCCCTTGAAATGTGATTGGTGGAGGAAATGCGGGACTGTATTGTTCATTTATAAAGTGCAGAGATTGCTGAATAAATAATCAAAATCTCAAAAGCTCTTTAGTTCTCGTGTAAAGAAGATGAGAAAGTTTGGAAGCCGAAATTTGAAAATGAACCTACTTTATTAATTTTTTGTCTTTTAAATCGGCTCTAGTATGGTAGTACATTGTTTTTTACTTTGTGGAGAGCAAATTCAGACATGCGTATCGATCAAAAAGTCCAAGAAAAATTATATTTCTTAAGGATGAAGGAATTGAAAAAACGGCTCAGACTGACGATTCGCCCCTTAATCCTACAAAACTTCAACTTGGGTCAAAAACAGCACGTGACAGCATAAGTAGATGAACAACTGAATCGGAATGCATAAAAAAAACAAAGAATTGTGCTTGAGCCTTTTCAGACAGAGTGTCCCAAATAAGCCAGATTTTATTGGTAAAAGCAGCACAGCATATGATCATTGGATATTTCTCAAGTCCCGCGAAAAGAATTATAATCCATCTAGGCCATCCCAATTTTAATAATTTTTATCAAGAAAAGTACCATTCATTTTTTAGTCACGATGATACATATGCTGCTTTTCACATTAAAATCTGGCTTATTTGGGACACTCTGTCCGAAAAGGCTCAGGCACAATTCTTTGTTTTTTTTATGCATTCCGATTCAGTTGTTCATCTACTTATGCTGTCACGTGCTGTTTTTGACCCAAGTTGAAGTTTTGTAGGATTAAGGGGCGAATCGTCAGTCTGAGCCGTTTTTTCAATTCCTTCATCCTTAAGAAATATAATTTTTCTTGGACTTTTTGATCGATACGCATGTCTGAATTTGCTCTCCACAAAGTAAAAAACAATGTACAACCATACTAGAGCCGATTTAAAAGACAAACAATTAATAAAGTAGGTTCATTTTCAAATTTCGGCTTCCAAACTTTCTCATCTTCTTTACACGAGAACTAAAGAGCTTTTGAGATTTTGATTATTTATTCAGCAATCTCTGCACTTTATAAATGAATAATACAGTCCCGCATTTCCTCCACCAATCACATTTCAAGGGATATTTGCATAAAATCTGACTATTGTCTAAACTTTTGCAACAATGTAAAAAAATGTCTTTTGTAATATCCAAAATTTGATTCCAGTTATAGTTATAAGAACTCCAGACACGTATTTGTTACCATATTGTGTACCTGCAGTAGAAATTTGAAAGCATTTCGTTGAATAGTTGTCTTTTTATTTACATATTTGCATTTTGTCTAAACTTTTGCATCGCAGTGTATAAGCACAGAGGTCGTCAGCTTAAAGGTTCTGGGAACCCCTTAGGGTTTCCCAGCTCAAAATAATCCGCAGAAAATGAGATTTTTTTTTTTTTTTTTTTGAAGTGTTTTTAAAAAGTTTCTGAACAACTGTAGAAGAAAGAAAAAAAAAATCTGCATTTTATCTTCAATATAATCCGCAGAAAATCCACAAAATGTTTTCTTTTAGTTTTCTCTGAACATTCTGCAAGTTTTTTGAAGCTTGTTCCAAATATGGTTAAATTTGCTGCAGATTATTAAAAGCTTTTCAGCACATTATTTTTTGCTGGGTTTTTGAAAATTCTAAAAGGGCTCATCTATAGTGATCAGTATTTTCTCAATTATAGTGCCAAACATTAACTAAAATTGCAGTTTTTATGAAAGATCAAATTTTTTTTATATTTCCAAATCAGTTTTCAAAATATCCTCCTACTCAGAAAGAAATATTATCTTGAATCAAAACTACTTTTCGTAACTGACACCTCTGAACTCTTGATAATTGAAAGAGAACAACAAATTGATGTATCTATACTGACAAGAGCGGCTGGAAAGTACCTAATATACATTTTTTCTATAGTCTTTGAAAATTAATGTCTTTAAAACTCCCTGAAAAGTGCTACAAATTTATTTCTTATCAAGTGTATGAAATGAGCCATTAATTTTCTGAATTCCTGGGATGTTACTCTCCTGATTTCTAAGTCTTTACGCTATTTCTTTTAAATTATTTAATGCATTTTTTCCCGATTGATCATGTTACATTTAGTACAGTGTTGTGTTAGTCGGTGGGTTGGAGCGATGATCAAACATTAATTATATACCGAAAGCCGATGTGAGCAAGAGATGGTGTGTTTTCTTTTCCCCTCCCAAGCTCTTTTCTCTGTCGAATAATGTCAACGACTTGCAGAATCACAAGCAAGAGCAATTTCTATTTTGATTGATTTTAATTTGCAAAAGGTAAGATTTTTAAAAAGTTTTTGTTTGCATATTTTTCTCCTGATATTTTTGTAGTCTTGATTACTCCTCATAAGGCCTCAAAATGCAAAATTTTAGATCTCTTTTTAAAAAATTTTCTCGGGGGAGAAACCCCCGAACCCCCTGAAGTTACACATATTTTATACTCAATTTAAAAAGGTCACTTAATTAAAGTGATCACTTATCATTCTCTTCATACGCAACCATCTTCAAAGTTTATGAAAAAACATACACACATACACAAAAGAAAAAGCGAAAAACCAGCAAAGAGAGAAAAAGAAACATGAGGTTCTGTATCATAAGTTTTACGTACTACAAAAGGAGTCCCATGTTTAAAACAGCGTAGGGTCAAATCCTACTATGAATATAGGAGTTTACTTTGTCACGTTGTTTTATATTCACAAAATTTATTTATTGGCTCGTATTTATCAGCAGTTTTTTCTTTTCAAACTTTAATCGGGACAAGGGCGGCATTTTGAATTTTTGTCCAGGGCGGCAAAACTGCTAGGGCCGCCCCTGCCTATATGATGAGCCCAGGGCCGCCAAATTCTCAACACCCCCCCCAGATATTTTAGCTAGCGACGGCCCTGTGGGTCTCTTCCCCCGGAAATATTTCGGAACTGAAAACCTTTGTGTTCAATTTTTGTTCCACGATATGCATAGTAAAATGTTCGAAAAATCAATCACCCCTCCCTTAAAAAATTTCTGGACCCAAACTTGTTTGTAAAGAGTCCCGACAGCTGGCAATAGTTTGAAACATGCAGACTTTAGCTTTATTGTCATTGAATACATTTTTTTATTACTAATTCACTGCTTTATGCTTTAGGGATTTTCTCTTTTGAGTAAAGATAGTTCGGAAAGCAATGTTACGTGTTTTTCAATAATATCAGGAATTTCATTTTAATATGAAATTTACACCAAATAATACATACTTACAGGGGGTGGGGTCATGATTATCATGTCCCCCCCCCCTGGATCCATACTTGACTCTGTTCGGTGTATTTACCATTGACCGGATAAAAACCACGACAAATACTGCAAAAAAGAATCTCGAATTGTTTATTGTTCTATAATTTGAAGTCGTTTATAATACTTCTAATGTAATGGGCTAATGGGCAAAGGCAATCTCCAAGGCCATTAGGAGATTCCATGATCACTCTTTTCCACTAGAAGACGGTGTGCGTGTAAGCACTTGACACTTTGTGCTACCATTATACGTAGCGTATAAAAGCAGGTGAAATATTCACCTGCTGTTCTTATTATTAAGACCACTGTGGGCGGTTCTGTAGTGTAGTGGTTATCACGTTTGCTTTACACGCAAAAGGTCCCCGGTTCGATCCCGGGCGGAACCAGTAGACTGCCACCCACATAGGGGTGGATAATTTCTTTTTTACTGCGAATGAGTGTTTTCTCTTTTTGCGCCGGTGCTTTAGTCCATAAAAATCTGTTAATGTGAATTTAAAAATTCAATTCAAAATATTTAATGGTTATTTCTTGAAGTTCGCATTTATGGATAGATCAGTTAAGCGATCTATAAACAAAAAAAAAAAAAAAAAAAAACTAAATTTAATTTTCTTTTTTCTTAAATATTTTTAATTTGAAAACAATCTTGAGTTCTTTGCCGTGTTGTCACTGTAATCATACTCAATAAATTGAAATCGGTGTTACAATGACTCAAATAAATTAAGTCAATGCCGGTCGCAGTAAAATAAATTTAAATAATTCATAGGGGTGCTGCAGTCTGATTAATGACAGCTGAAAAGTAAAACCAGGGCCTACCTACCTACGTACATAGGATATGACCCGTCCAGCGAAACACCTGACTTTTCCACACAAAATTGAGAAGTTTTAATTCTTTTGGCTAATTTCCTAAATAGCCGCTAGGTGCCGTATTCAAGTGTTTAGTGCTGCGAATGAACAAGTTTTGTTTTCTTGAACTTGAAGTGTTGTAGCATTTTTTCGAAGATATTGTAAAACTTCAAGGCTGGACTTAAGCAAGCATACAATTATGGAATTTATTCCTCTGAAAGTTTACAATTGGCAATTCTATTAAACTACAGGAGGCTCTGCAGTCTCTCGTTAATGACAGCTGAAAGAGGTAAAACCGAGACCGATACCCACTTACTTTACATTCAATCTGTACAATAAGACTTCTTAAAAACTAAAATATTTTATCTATTCGGTTAATGTTTTTAATTACTGCAAATTGGCACATTCAATCTCTAGAACTGCGAATAATATCACATTTCTTACATTCAGTTGCTCAATTTAAGTGGTTTTTATAGGATGTTTTCAACGTACACTTATACAGAAGAAAAAGAAGAAAAAAAGCTCAGAAATGGCTTTAAAAAAGGAAGAAATTTTGAACAAATCTAGTTATTTGAAACGTGCTTTCAACCAATGTAGTTAGAAAATCTTTAGAGAAAAAAATCTAAAGATATTTTTTAGATTGCACTGAAGAAAAGCTGAAGAGTTTCTTCTGCAGATCTTCTTTGACTGCAGACTTAGAGCTAATTATAAAAAAAACTAGAGATTTTCTCAAGATTGCACTTTTACCGATTTCTTGCAAGTACACTTTTGAGTAAATCTAAGTTTTGCTTAAAATATAGGCTTAAAGCGTCTCAACATAACTTGATATTTTCTTAAACATACTATGAGGAAAAGCAAGATTTTATTTACTGTATTGCTTGAAAATTGTAATTTCAAGTTTTATCCCAATTCGGAAAAATGGTAAGTCCGGTACTGGTCTAGTTTCATAAGAGAATTAAGAATCAATCGCAGTCATCAACCAGTCGATTACAAATTGAAATGGCTATATTTAATGCAATCATGATGAATTAAGCCAGCCTACAAGGCCATCATGTCATCCCGTTTTTTTTTTTTTTTTTTTTTTGGCGTAAAAATATGCAAGCCATTTGACACTTTTATCTCTTGACTCTACCACCATTAAAGGAACAGGTGACAGCGATGTGTCCACCTGCTGATTTTATTAAGGTTACTGCGCGTGGTTCCGTAGTGTAGTGGTTATCACGTTTGCTTTACACGCAAAAGGTCCCCGGTTCGATCCCGGGCGGAACCAGAAGTCGAAAGTTGTAGACTTGTTTTTTTAATCAGTCCTGTACTGATGAAGCACAAAATATGCTAGTCAAATTTTGGTTACAACACAGATTCTTTTGGAGACGCACTTCCTAATATAAAATGAATAAAATACGCAACTAAATCATTTATATATTGCCCTTATTCAATAATCACAATAATAATAGTAATAACATTGTTTTTTTTTTTCAGATTTCTTTATAGCATATTCCAGTTGAAGAAGGCATGCTTTGGGTTCGCTGGTGCACTTACGAGAACAACAAAAAAAAAAAAAAATGAGGACGTGTAGTGTGGTGTGGGTCAAAAAAGTATGTAATTTCAAGTATAAATTCTGATTTTCGTCAGCTTATGTACGTTTTGTTAACAGTAGGGCACTAAAATATGGTGCAATAAAATTTTTCAAAATCAAAACAAAATGGGATGCTTTTTAGCAGGTTAAAATGTCAATACTGTTCCATTGCACTAACGAGCTCATTTATGCTGTACTCCTTGCTGCGCCCACTCTATTATCATGAATACATTATTTTGAATTCTGATAAGGATCGTAGAACCTAAAGTGTTTGATCCAGTTCAAGCGTAAATACTTTTGTCAAACGATCGAAGTTCGAGGTCCATTCCTAACAAAAAAGAAAAAACGAAAAAATACCAATCAGTATTGGCTACACACTAATATGGTATTCATGAGAAAAACTACATAGTTTTAAGCTTTATTTAAAGTGGTTGTTCGAAAATATGCATAAATACTTATAGATACACTAGTGTCTAATAAACTGGAATATGTAAAACTTATCTCATACAATTATTTACTTTAAATTGTAATCTCCATATATTATTTCTCTAAGCCGAATCCTATACCCGGTCGAAACTCGCTCATTTCTTTATCGAATTGCATGAAAATTTATAATTTTGAAGCTTATCCCGCGGGCTATTGACGAAAATTAGACCCACCCTCTAAAAAGTGTCGGTTCGTTTTTTATTCGAACTTCAATTTTTGGGCACAAAATTGACTCTATCTAGCGAAATAATTGTCGCATCGTCTCCATTTTGATTTCATTCGAAAGATTAAAAAAAATGCGTTCTTTAGAACGTTTCTCCGCTAGCGCCGCGTAACGAGAATCTCGAAAATCCACGTTTAAGCGACTTATAAGCGATTGAAGTTTGAAAAAGTTAAATTTTTTGCTCAACTGTCAAAATCGTTATACCATTGTTGTTCAAATCAATTTTAAATGCGACATTTCAAGCCAAGGCTTAGCTCGGTAAACCTTAATTGTAACTTTTATCGTTTCAAAATACTATGGTAGTTTTGCGATAACGTTAGTATTTAGTTTAGTAGTAGCCTTGGGTATTTGATTTTAATATAGGGTATCACTTTTGTAGTAGTTGTAAAAGTGAACGTGTCTTTGATCTCTCTGAAAAGTTGTCAGAACGACGGCAGTAGATGGCGATGTTGTGCAAATGAAGCCAATAAAAATTGTCGTATTAAATTTTAAGTTTAGAGTTTTTTTTTTTTTTTTTTGCGGATTTCCGCACGGGTCACCTAGTATCGTCTTAATTTAGGACTGCTTTTTTAGCACCAAAATATTCTAGAGACTTTCTCAAAACAAATCAATTTTAAAAATATCTTGATATATTTGCAGAATTTTTAGGAAAAAATGTACAACAGAAAGATGTTTTTTGGACAAGATTCTTTTGATTGCAGAATTTTTAGATGATTAGTTGGGAGTGAGACTAAGTTTAGTTTCTAAAAATTTTGAAAGATTTTCAAGAAAATGAACAATGTTCTTTTCATGATATACGTACCGTACAACTTATATACATGATATAAGTACGTAATACGTACTTAGTTTTAACTAGCGGTACCCGCACGGCTTTGCACATGGTATAAAATTAAAATGTCATTTGGTAATAAATTGATACCGCAAAAAGAATACTCAATTTTAGTTATAATCCCATTAAAATTCCTTAAAAGTATGATATAAAAATAAGAGAAAATAAGAGCAATTTTGTTGCTTACAGAAACCAACAGAAATCTTACAAAAGTTTAAAAGAAGAAGGAAGTTTTCTTTCCTATCTTTAAAAACAAAATAATACATTTTTCGAAATGAAACATTTTAGAAAGAACGTTGCAATACCGCAATTTATACAACATTTTTATAATTTACCGAGTTTTAGGCAGGAATTCAAGTGAAACAGGCGATCGCAAATTGCAATCGCTACTGGAAGTCGAATTACATTAGAACGTTTCTTGACAAAAACATCGTGACGTCAGCGTGACGTTTGCCTATGAAAAACGAGCTAGATAAAACGTCGCAGCCTACTTGGCGAATAAGAGGAGATCGCTGACTGCTTGTGAGCTCTTATTGGCTCCACCCGTAGTGACGTCAGTGCCAAGTTAAGTTGCATTCTAGCAATTAGCATTTATAGCGATTGCAACTTATCCAAATTTGGGAATTTGCGATTGCAATGGTGGTGGAGCCAATAAGGGCTCACAAGCAGTCAGCGATCTCCTCTTATTCGCCAAGCAGGCTGTAACGTTTTATCTAACTCGTTTTTCATAGGCAAACGTCACGCTGACGTCACGATGTTTTTGTCAAGAAACGTTCTAATGTAATTCGACTTCCAGTAGCGATTGCAATTTGCGATAGCCTGTTTCACTTGAATTCCTGCCTTGTCCTTAAAAACTGAAAAAAGAAAAGCAGGCGATTTTTTTTCACATCAGTTAAAACAGTTCATTTAACAAATTTCAATAAGGCTTGGAGTTTGGATTACTACAAAAACCAAATAGATGTTAAAAAATACTAAGAGAAAAAAACGAAACAAATAAAGGAAACAAAAACGTAACCATGGTAACAACATAAAAAGTTGATTTCCGTTGATAAAATAATTCATTTCATCTTTATTTTCAAATTTTATTCTCAAGCTTAACCATTTTAGAATCGTTTGGCTTGCTTTGCTCAAGGTAAGCCTTAAATTTCCGGGATTCTAAAAACAATTATTACAGCTCTTATAATGCTCGTAGAAACTTCAAACTGACATAATTTTTAGCAGAAAATTTCAAGCTTTCGAATGACATAAGACTTGAAAATGTGTATGCAATATTTCTTCCCAATTTTATCGAATTTGTTTGAAAAATGAGCTAAGAATTGGAATAGAAAAAGAACGAAATAGAATTTTCGAAAAAAACGCTTCGTAGTGCATATCCCCATGCTTCAAACTACTTTGGTGCCAAATTTTATGAAAATCGACCGAACGGTTTTAGCGCTATGCGCGTAACAGACAGATAGACAGAAAGACAGACCTACCTTCAGCTTTGTTAGTAGTATATATAGAGAGACAGAGAAGAGAAGAGATATAGAGATAGAGATGTACAAACATTTGGAATCTCGACAATATCTTGAGTCAAATCAACTTTTTAAAATGTCAGCAAATTTTCTCAAAAAGATTCTAAGGACTTTCTTAAGATACAATCAAATATCTCGAGATCATGGCAAAATTTATCAAACATAGCACTTTCTCAAGTAAATCTTAAGATCATCTTTAGTGAAACTTACTTATTATTTTTCTCTTTAAATTTTAGCTTTTTTTTAAAAAATATTTTTGGATATCTATTTGTTAATTTTTGAAATTTGTTCATGGTATTTCATTTCATTGTCATGGTAGTACCGTACCAATGTGCGGTCTCTCGCTGATGTTCTAATTTTACATCAGCTCTACTATTGTTTTTTTTTTTTTTTGGCTCTCTTTGCTTCTATAAGAGGATTTCTACCTCCGGCTCGTTTACATCCTATTCCAGGCGGATGAGTGCTAACAAGCACGAAACTGCAGTCCTTGAATAAAATATCAGAGTTGGCGGTGTATTGCATGTTTTTTAGTGTGTTTTGATTTGTTTGATAAGTACTTTAGCGTTAGCAGTGTGTGAGTCACTAAAGTGTATCTCCATATGTCACCCTCATCCCTCTTTCACCCAACACGTGCAAATCTAATCTTATTATCTTTTATACACCCTATTATAAAGGTCAACTGTAAGTACCTTTTGTGGCCCTTTTCAAATCCTCTTCACGCCAGAACCATGCAAATGCAAATCGCATCCCTCCACAAGATGACCAAATCCAACACATCCATTCTTTCACCTGGTTAGTAGTACAGACTGCCCGACATTCTTATGTACCCAACCCGGTTCTCACTCTCCAGAACTAAGACCCCCCATTTGTCAAGCAATACGAGTCACGCAGCATCCAAATGGCGCGTTGAATCCACTGCTGGTTGCCGGAAGCCATCAGAATCTCTGGCATTGTAAACAGTAGTTTGCCTAACTATCTTGGAGAAGTCAAAAGCTCACGTTTTTGGCAGGCTCGGAACAAAAAAGGAGTTAGAAGAGAATGGAAATCGTTGGGTCAACCAGCCGTAAATGTGTCTGGAAGCGGTGACATCACTGTGATTTCACGGTCTGTGTGAATGTTTTGTCTGTCATATGCGGGCGGTAAGAGCCTAATGACGGGTAATTTGTATTAAGGAGCAATGATGACAGTCACCTGCATATCACCTGTAAAACGTGCAATGAGTATACACTCTCCCCGCCCCCCACCCTGCCCTGGTAAAATTCGAAATTGTTCAAGGCCGCAATAGAGCCTTTTCATTTGTACATAAGTGCCCATCATCAAGCAACACGTTGGACTTTTTGTATGTGATTTGGGTCAAAGATTCTGAATAATTTTCCTCTAGAATGGGTAATGGAATGCATTACAAAGTATTTTGTTCAAATTTGAATGTGGAAGCGTAATTAAGTTTGTTACATTGGAAATAACGAAACCATAAATCAGAAACAAAGAAATATAAGTTATGCCCCTCCCCCTCTCTTATACACACAACATTTATAATTCCAACTGTGCCGGAAAACCTTGAGAACACATGGCGAGGAATTGTAATTGGATTTTAGTGAGAGTGGAAATCTTGCGTTGTGACCGTGAAGTTGAAATTGCCAAAAGTATTTATTGTATTCGCATGCGTATATCAAAAAATTTTTAATAAATCAAACTCGGGACTCAGTTAAGCAACTAACTTGAGGTAGACTCAATTCAGTTGTTTAAGCACTCAGGTCTTTTAGCAACCAACGCAATGAAAAATAAAATTTAAATAGCTGTTAGTGTTTACTTCTAATTCAATAGCAAGCAAATTTCTCTAACCTCAAAATACATTCTTTGTCTTTCTTTATTTTATTTTTCTTCAACCAGCAGCATTTTATATTGCTTTCACGGAACATGAATGCTAAGTTTTCTTTGTTAATCAATATTTTATTGGTATCCAGGGACTGAATGTGCTATGAAATTTGGACTATTTCTTAAACCGCCTCCACCCCTCCCTCTTCCGACCGACATCTCAAATTCAGGTTAGTTCCCCTATTTTTTACTTCCTTTCGCTGATAATGATTGAAATTTAAAAGAAGTATTTGGATATTATGTATTTTTGCTTTTGTTAAAAAGTTGTAATAAAAATGTTTTAGTAACTTTGACGGTAGCAATTATTGGTCTTTTTCAGATCTAGTCACCGGAGCCCAAGTCCAGTGTGTCTATGAGATATTCGGATCTTGTTTGTACCCCGTCATTTTAGGGGATCGGGAGGGGTGTCTATTGTTTCCCTGGTATTGGGAAGATAATGCATTTACATATAAGTGAGAGTGATTTCTGCTGTTTCAAGGTATAATTTACATTGATTACATACTATTTGCCCCACCCCCCTCTCCGAAAAATTCTAAATGACGGGCCTATTTTTATCAAACAGAAAAATCAGAATTATGATTTCAAAACTTTTTCAGAGTGTTATGGTGCGACTCTGGAAAGTTGAGCCCTGACCTTTCCTATGTTCGCTTCGTTTTGGTCAATAAGGAAAGGTAATTGACGTTGAATTGAGTTTGGGCTCTTTTATATTAGTTTTGCAACAGTATTTCAACTCAAATCCACTCCAATAAGACGTCTCTTCTTCACTGAGCTCCCTAAAAAAGAAATAAACATTGTCATGCACATAACTCAACTTATTAGAACCACACTATAATCAACCTAAACGAATGCTAAATTCTATCGTTTCATATAATTTGTAATCAGGCGTACCCCGAACTGAAACCTTTGGGGAGGGGAAGGGGGTGGGGATTCTCAACTTGCCGAATGGAGCTCCAAATTTGCCCGAATGATAAAATACGGGAATGCAGCATGCACACATCAGGGCACTTAAAAATATCGATTATGTCTCCAAATTTGCTGAATCATCCGACAAGATTTGTGGGAAAAGGATTTTTTCAGGA
Organism: Uloborus plumipes; assembly: GCA_038373865.1. Lineage (NCBI taxonomy): Eukaryota > Metazoa > Arthropoda > Arachnida > Araneae > Uloboridae > Uloborus > Uloborus plumipes. The sequence goes on from JAXGGA010009684.1 coordinate 13,092, forward strand.
AGTCAGTGTGACCGTCGTGACCTCCCAGGCGCCCCCAGTTTGTAACGTAACTTGTATTATCTTTATACGCTGGCTTGATATTATACATTATGTTTTTTCTACGTACCTACGTAATCTCTTTGTTACTGGACTCGATTTCGTCCGGTGGGCAATCGAAAGCGAATTAGATGAGCACTGAAGTACTAAACGGTAATTACGCTTAAAAATTCTAAATACACTCCGGTTTGCTACTTAATGATGTAGCTTTGGGAAGGAAATTTGTAACGGAATAAGAATTATTTTTAAAAATATTAATTATTCAGGAAACTCTTCATTTTGTTATTTTTTTAAGTACTGAACGATTTGAGGTTGGGTAGCTGCCAATAAAAAATTGTTCACAAAAAATAATTAATTAATAAAAATAATGCCGAATGCAGAATTCATCATTAACAGATAAGGAAACAAGAGATACAACCAGAGAGTTTTAATGATTCTTCAAACAAGAAATGCTTGAGTTAATTTCTCCCGCTTAAACAAATAAAAATTGTTTGGAATACTGTTTTTTTTTTTTATCTAGCCAATAAAAAGTAAACGATACTCTTTCTTTTGCCCTTTACTTCACACCAGCATACTTAAATCTCTTAAAATTTTCTCGTGTCATTGAAGAGATGAGATTGCTAAGTTCATCTTGAAGTAAAATGAAGCAGAGTTGTTGAAAATGGGAGATGAGATCATCCTTATGAGAGACAGTGGATTGATAAAATCTGGCAACAACGATGAGGATGATATTCGAAACGTGATTAACATGAATCGTTCTTCAGTTGCTCATGTATAACTCAAGACCAAAACTCAGCAAGAAATATTTTTAAGCAACAGTAAAAAATAAAGCCAGACAGTGCAATTAAATGAGCAAAGAACAAGAAAACATATTTCTGGGAAGTAATGATCAACTCAAAACCACCGTAAAGTTAGACGTGTAATACGCTTGAATGACCGAAAAAAAAAGGAACAAAACCTCCAGGGATGGAAAAGAGTAAGGAGACAAAACTCTTTAAAGGAAAGTTCTTTTTTTTTTTTCACGAAGAAAAAAGAGCAAGCAATTTGACATAATCTTAACTCTGATTCTGCTGTGTGCCTTTACTATCTTAAGCACCGATTTAGAGTTGATCTGAAAATTACTTTCCCGTTGATTTTTTTTTCCTAGCTCTCTTGTTCCATAAGCCTTCAACCGGTTTCTAAAACCACTTCATATGAGTAAAAAGGGGGATTATTTTGTCTAAGTGTGCCTTAACATCTTTCATATATTTAGCTTTATAGACAGCTCAAGTTGTTCTTTTCAATGTTTTTGAGGATTATAATGTAATTATCGTTAAATTTTAACACGCATTACTTTTATGGCGAAATAAGAAAAGATGCTTTTAAAGAGTTTTGAAGATTTATCAATAAATTGTAAAAATAAACCGAGTTGAAATAGAATGAAAACTGCGCAAATACATTACCGTGCAATTATTACAAAGGCCGTTGGTCTTTTTGGGAAATTGTAGCTGAAAAAAAAATAAAAAAAGGCCAATTAGTAGATGATTTAATACAACACTACAAACTCGAAAAATTAGTATCCAAAGAGAAAAAAAAGTTTCAAAACTTGGCCGTAATATTTGATCTCGAACACTTTTTCGCAAGCAGATTTTTTTTTCGTAATTAAATTGAAGTTGAAAACAAGACAGTTATATCAACAATAAGAATGTCTTATTTATAATAAGCATCAATAAAACAACCCTTTGACTATTAACGATATAGACAGCTTTTAATTTGCATAGGAGCACACAGGAGTTACAGTTCTTTCATTTTTTACCACTTTATGCAAACTTCAACATTTAAGGCGAAACCCAGGCTATCTAAGTATAAAAATAAGTTGTAGGGACTATAGCGCTCCTGCACTTTTTTTTAGGAGGTAAGAGCTAGATATAGGTTAGTCCTATTCATCTTTTGCAGATTTCATTTTTTCTACTTGGGTGGCCGTGAAGTTTCATAAAAAAAATTTCAGGCTACCACGTACGCTTGTTGTAAGTCCTATGCGGGGAGAGAACATGTTGAGACTTCTCTAAAACAAGTCTGTACATTCTGCATACGTAAGACTCAGAAAGAAAAGAAAAGAAAAAAAGAAAGCTTTTAAAAAACAAAAGAGAAAGTTGACGGACAGCCTTGTAACTGAAGTGATCCCTTGTTATACAATGTTTAAAATTGACAATAAGGGAAGAGATTGTAGAGTCGGTCGTCAATCTTCTTTCACGAGTTTTCATGGTGACAGAAGCCTCGTAAATTTTGTTCCCACTTGCTCTCCTACGCGGATACACCTATGGACCTACCCCCACCAGTCTTTAACCTTTGTTTAAATTGAGATAAGATTGTAGGATGAAATTAGTGTGCATCAGAAGAGGGAGAATCTATTAAATGCCTAACACCTATCTTTCAAGAATGAAGGAGGCTGAATCTATCTATATCAATTCATATCTATCTATCTTACTATCTATCTGGTGGCGTAGTCAAGGGTCGTGCTCTCTGCCCTCCCAAGAAGCAACAAAATTATATGCATGAACATTGCAAGAGTCTAAAATTGCGCTTTTCGGCCTTTAATTTCGAAAAATTTCAGAAGTCCCTCCCATTATGAAAATATCTCGCTCTGCCCCTAACTACATATATATGTGATACATATTTATGAAATACAATATTGAATTTTAAAAATTATTTTGTGTCTTGGGATCCAGTTTTTTTATTTAAAATAGTTGGAATCAGGCAATAATAACTGTGGTCGTGTTAAAAATAGTTAAATTCAGGAGATAATATTTCGCCCATCGACTATAATAGTAGCACGTCTCAAAAAATTAGAAAAGAAAGAAAATAACAATTTGAAATCTGAATTTTATGCTTTATATTGTTATACTACTACTGGTAAATAATATAAAGGATTTCTTGTGTGTAATATATAATTACGTTGATAAATACGTTGCTCAATGCGGAATATGAGTTGTATGCAATGCAAGTAATAAATAACTAAATTTAGCTTACCAAAGTCAACTAGTAATCATAAAATCCTGAATTTTTGCCACTATTGTAGCAAACATTGAATTTAAATCATCTGTGCTTGATAAATAAATTAATGTTATCCAACGTTTTATCGCACAAAAATTGCAGAATGAATTGCTTTCTGCAAATTTTATACGATAAAACGCTGGATGCGAACAAAAATTGCAGAATGAATTGCTTTCTGGAAATTATATGCGAGAAAACGTTGAATAGAATTAATTTAGAGTTTTGAAGCGTTTGAGAATAAATTAGAAGTAGTATTGTGTATAACCTTCATTTTCTACTACTTTTGTTCTTTGTTTGAGGTGTTCCACTATCGTCGACGGTGAACGCTATGTTTAATATAAAGCCTAACCACTCGGTTTTTGGCAACTCATTTTGAATATGAATGAATTTTCAACTTTTTCTAAATTAGTAGTAATTTGTCGTTTCTTGCTTTTGCAGTGCTTTTGAAATATTTGGAAAGCTAGAAGTTTTCAGTGCTAAGATTTTGAACATCACAATTATATTCTTATCAACAGATCTCGTTTTACCCACGCAGCACTTTAGAAGCTTCTTTCTATGCACAAGAAACGATCGAATTGAAGGAAATCTTGATTCCATTTCTAAAAATGGCGAAAATGTGCATTGAGTTCGAATAAAAATATATTCATTTTGTACCATCTTGAAATATTACTGGCCTTGAAAGCAACCACCACCTGCATGCTCGATATATAATTCTATCACATCTTCTGTTTATTTTATTTGTTTTTCTTTTTTAAAGAACGAATCCAGACAGTGGAAATAGTGTAAAGGAGAAAAAAAGGTGTCCTATTTAATATTCCATGCAAATGAAAGATAAGATAAAAAGACATTTTGAGAAAAAGTTCGCCGGTATACTGCGTTTTCACGAAGATGTAATTACACCACTGATAATGTTGAAGGAGATAGATTATTGTATGTCATTCCCGATTTATCATTGCGATGCAAACGAAGTAACTAGAATTGACATGTAGGGGGTCAGAAAAGGGAAAATTTCTCCCTTAATTTCACACACAATCACATGTAGTAGCTTAGCAAAAATAGGGTAGACTGGCTAGTTAATAAACACATCACACTAAATGAATAGCCTGTAATATTTTTAAAAAGTAAGATTTTGAAACATTTTTCTTTTATGAATTAGATGCAATTTCGTCTTTCTATACATTTCCAGAAAGAAAACGACAAGAAAGTACTGTCTTTCCCCTGGTTGGGGGTGTTTATTCGCTGGGCTGGGGCACCTTTTTTTCATTTTACCTCCCCTCCTCCCCCTCCCCCCAAAAACCATACTTGATGCAAAACCAGATAAGTTCGCCCAAATTTTTGACAATTGCATGTATCACTTTCCACTAAAATGTTTTTAATGTCGTGCCAAATTAGGGACGGTCCAAAAAGTGTGTCCGAATTTACCAAAAATGAACATTTCAACCAACTAATAGTGTTCAATTAGTACCTTGGTATTGTTTCAATTCATTAGTAACAAATTGCAGCATATAACCATTGTAAAGTGGGTTCTGTAGCCGTTTTATTATGATTTTTATAAAAAATGACATCGTTCACAATCTTAAGAAAAAAAGCTGAGTTTTTAAGTTATTTCCAGCTTCCCAGTTTATGTTTTATTGCTGGTTTTATTTCTTCTTATAAAATGTCTTTTAAAATATTATATCGTAGGCAGAAAAATATTTTAGTCAAAAAAGTATGTACCCTCTGGTGAGTAACGTCCCTTTTGAATGACGATTTTTCATTTTTTAATAAAAAAATATTTTTTACACGATACTTTTTTAATTTCTTTTCCTGTCCATTAAACACTATTTGTAACCAGAATACAAAAATCTTTGGAAAAAATATAAGGCATTAATGGGTTAAGATAGACTGAAAGAGAAAACCAGAATTTTTTAATGAGATGAAAAAAAAAATGCTTTTGACCCAAAGAAAATACCCAACTAAATTCAGGATCGAGGGTGAGAGAGACGATTTAGTTACGAAGGAAAAACTCTGATGACCGAGACAAGAAACCTTAAGTCTAAGTAAAGAAATGTAAAAGATTAAGTATAAAATCGCATGAATACTTAAAGAATTTGAAGAACTAACATAAATCTAATGACTTAAAGCTAAAATTCTGTAAAAAGGAAAATATCTTATAACTGAGGCAAATTAAATATTTAAAAAAAAATTCTTGTGTTTCAAGTTAAATTGCTTCCCGTGGTAGACGAATTCTACCACCGAATAGGGTGGCGAGCTTTAAGGGGTGGCAAATTTGGATGTCAAAAGTTTTTAAAAAAATTCCGAAAAATGTATATGTGTCCTTTTTATCTGTAATAATAAACATAGAAATCAAGTAGAAAATAGTCGATTGTAGTGGTAAGGCGTTGTCCTTCCGTGCCATGGACCCAGGTTCTGACCTGATGGGTGGCCAGTCGGTGGATTTTCGATATGCTGAAAATCGCCCATGTCGTATGATTATGCGACATGTCAAAAGATCCCTTCAGTATTCGTTTGGCTTTGAATGCCCTAGTCAAAATTGAATTCCTTGTGCAGTTTCGCATCGAAGAGAGCCCAGGTGCCTTCATCTGGTGGAAACTGGGCGTCAAAATTTTCCGTGCCATTGTCATCGGCGTTTTAATGGTGGCACATGAAAGACTGGATTCAATATCTTGGGATCGTACTAGGTCAGCAAAAAGCATAAAGTTTCTTGCGCAGGTCGATTAGAAAGAATAGAGCATATGTTTTTTTTTTCTTTACAAATTTTCAGAAGTACCCTTTTATCAAAATTTTAAAATTTCGTTTTTTTTTTTTATTAGGAGGAGGGACAGCGCTTGAAATAATGGATAGCAGAACTATTAGCGTAATAGATACTAACTGAAAGAATGGGGGAGGCTGTGTTAATAATACTGCTGTTCGTTATTAGCACAGCTCGTTATCTGCAGCCTATACAAAATACAAACTTCAGTAAGGTAGGAGACTTCATAACTATGTCAATATTTTATCAGAGGCATCCTCCCAGACGACTTTTCCATTTAAGATGCAACTCGAGAAGAAGCTTTTGATCTTGAGTTGAATAAACCCTTCTGTTTCCGGCAGCATTCGATTTCAAATTATTTGGCAACGCACCGCGCCAGATGTCGAGCCGCATCCTCGTTGATCCATTTCCGCATATTTAAGTTGTCTCAGCTGCTTAGCTAAATAAAACAAATGCGGCGGCCATTTTGAAAAAAAGGGGTGAGCAAAAATATGCTCTTTTTCTGGACTTCACTCTCTCTCTCTCTCTCTCTCTCTGTCTTTCAAACAGGCTGAGACAGAAAACTCATGAGAATGGCGTAAAGCTCTTTCAAAACTTTTTTTAACGTATCTGCGTTCCTTTTAACAAGCATCTGTTTTGTAACATACCTATCTCTGGCTCTCAGTTGACTTGAACTCTAAAATTATTTTAAATATTTCTCTTCGCAACTCCTGACGCAATAAGGAAGGAGGTTTTAAGTCTGACGTGTATGTGTATGTGTGTATCTGTTTACAGTTCCGACGAGAGGCTATGAAAGCCAAGTCAGAAACTAGGAACCGTGTCCTGTTGACCTTCATGTCCCCTCGTACTCCGCTTCGATATCGAAGTAGTATAAATTTTATAGCTTTTATGGGTTGAGCGGAGCTCTGTGGCCAATTTGACAAGGGGCCCGACTTGGCTCTCAGAGGCATGTTTGTCTGACATCGTAGCTAGGGATGCACCGATAAGCAAATTGGCCGATTACCGATTACCGATTAATCGGCAGTCGATAATCGGCCGATTAATCGGTCAAGCCGAGAAATGATTAAAATTAGTATTTTCAATACTACCAATTTCACCCTTACTGTTTTCTTTTTTCTTTTTTTCACAATTCTTTTTTTCACAACTTTTGAAATAGTTGCTAATTTTTGTCTTCCATTTTTCTAATTTTCTCGAGATAATTTCAAAATTTTATCAAATTTCTCTGAACCAAATTTCATATTATTGTCAATAATATTACATTAACACTTTGCTAATTATGTAGACTAGACATGAAAATTCAGAAAAAAAAAAGGATAGGGAGTCTGTGGGGTGAACGATCTAATTTTGAAGTTCTGGTGGTTTAAATTTTTCAATTATTAATAGCAATGCAATTCAAGACTTTTATTCTTTGTGAAAATTAAAGATTATCTAAAAACACTATGTTAAGGAGAAAGTATCGACGCATGAAAAATGTTGATACATTATCTATGTGTATTTTTATTAAAAATAGAAGCATTAATGTATTAAAAACTTTACATCAACTGTGAGGATTATTATTACTGTTAATAAAATTATTCATCTTAAATTTTTAGCAAAGGTTTACTTAAAAAAAATTTCCGCCGATTAATCGGCCGGAATTTGCCGATTATTAATAATCGGCAAAGTGGCAAATTAATCGATACTACCGATTAATCGGTGCATCCCTAATCGTAGCTCCTAAACAGATAAACCGATTTAATCATTCTTTTTTTGTTGTAGTTGTTGTTCGAAATAAGGCTTGATTGAGAGTGTTCTTGGATAGATGTCGTCTTTGTATAGCATTTACCAAAGATATTCAATAAAAACTTTGGAAATGAGTTTTTTTCCGCAATTTTGGTAGTGAACACATGCGTGCACATTTAATATATTTGTTCCAGTCGAAAGAAAGAAATTTTCTGCATATGACGGAATTTATTTTTAACTTTCAAACTTAGAACTGGAATTATAACCTTTTTAAACAAGTTTTAAACATAATCTAAGCCTTTATTCACGTGATTGCTAACTTAGCCATTGCTTGCTACAAGGAAATTAAGCTCAATGAATTAAAAATTGTATCTGTTACCAATTTTTATTCCTTAATTATACTAGACAGCAACTTAAGTTGACACTGAACATCACTACGGACGGAGCCAATAAGAGCTCACAAGCAGTCAGTGATCTCCTCTAATTCGCCATGTAGGTTGTGACGTTTTATGTAGCTCGTTTTTCATAGGTAAACGTCACGCTGACGTCACGATATTTTCGTCAAGAAACCTTGCAGTGTAGTATAACAAAATATTTGTGATACCTTGGCAATGTTTACCTTTTTTTCTGGTAACAGAGAAGGTTAATTGGCATTGAGTTGTGTTACTTTCGTAGTAGTTTTCTACAAAAGTGTTCCCACACAAATCCAAGCCAATAAAACTTCCTTTTTTCACTGAACTCTATAAAAAGAGGTAAACATTGTGAAGGTCATAACTAGGGATGCACCGATTAATCGGAAGTACCGATTAATCGGCCATAATCGGCCGCTTTGCCGATTATTAATAATCGGCAAAATCGGGCCGATTAATCGGCGACAAAAAATATTTTGCAAATATTATTCTTTTCACTAAAAATCTATGACGAATAATTTTATTAACAGTTCTAATAATCCTCGCAGTTAACCTAAAGTTTTTTTTTAATTAATTCTCCTAATTTAGGCAGGGATTCAAGTGAAATACCATTGCAATCGCTTCGAATTGCAATCGCTACTGGAAGTGAATTACATTATCATCAACTTAACTTGGCACTGACGTCACTACGGGTGGAGCCAATAAGAGCTCGCAAGCAGTCAGTGATCTCCTCTTATTCGCCAAGTAGGCTGTGACGTTTTTTCTAGCTCGTTTTTCATAGGCAAACGTCACGCAAACGTCACACTGACGTCACGATGTTTTTATCAAGAAACGTTCTAATGTAATTCATTTCCAGTAGCGATTGTAATTTGCGATCGCCTGTTTCACTTGAATTCCTGCCTTAGGCAGGGATTTCTAATGTAATTCATTTCCAGTATCAAGAAACGTTCTAATGTAATTCATTTCCAGTAGCGATTGCAGTTTGCGATAGCCTGTTTCACTTGAATCTCTGCCTTAAATTAAGATACTTAGGCAGGGATTCAAGTAAAACAGCACTGCGATCGCTTCGAATTCCAATCGCTACTGGAAATGAATTACATTATCATCAACTTAACTTGGCATGACGTCACTATGGGTGGAGCCAATAAGAGCTCACAAGCACTCAGCGATCTCCTCTTATTCGCCAAGTAGACTGTGACGTTTTATCTAGCTCGTTTTTCATAGGCAAACGTCACGCTGACGTCACGATGTTTTTATTAAGAAATGTTCTAATGTAATTCATTTCCAGTAGCGATTGTAATTTGCGATGGCCTGTTTCACTTGAATCCCTGCCATAGACAATGTTGCAACATTTTTCATGTGGCGTTTGTTTTCTCTTTAGCAGTGCTTTTAGATAACTTCTAATTTTAAAAGACTAAAAAAATTGAATTAATTGCTACCAATTATTAAAAAATATGAATTAAAAGTACTCCTAAACTGGAGTGCTCACCACAGACCCCCCTTCCTCCTTTTCTTTGAATTTTTATGTCCAATTAACATAACCAACAATGTGTTAATAATATTATTGACAATAATATGAAAATTGATTCTAAAAGATTTGATAAAATATTGAAATTATTTTGTGAAAACTAGGAAAATGAAAAAAAAAATCTTCTCTCAGAAATAAATTACTTATTATTTTTTGGAATTGTATAAGAGAGAAAAAACAGTGATGGTAAAATTGGTAGCAGAAGCAGAAAAACAATCATCCTTATCATTAATCGGCTCAATCGATTAATCGGCCGATTATCAACAGCCGATTAATCGGTAATCGGCCAATTTGCTTATTGGTGCATCCCTAGTCATAACTCAACTTGCCAGAGCTGCACTATAAAATAAAATCTGTAAGTGTAAAACACGAATGAATCTCCAATCGCCTAACTCAGTGTGCTCAACCTTTGTCTGTCCGAGGGCAGCACCTCGTATTAAAATCATTTTCACGGGCCGAAACACATATAAATTTTCAAAATATTCTATTCGTTTCCAAATAAAATGAGAAAATATATGGAACAGGAAAGCAAATTACAAACCAACAATTGTTGTTATCAATCCTTGCTGCGTATTTTATTAAACGCATGTTTTGCAGAAATTAATTTCTTAATATATGGCTCCAAAGGTGATTGTCTCCTTTCGTGCTTTTCAATTTAACATTGAAAAAAACAACGGGGTACATAGCTCAGCTACGCAGATCAGATGCGGCCCACCGGCCGTAGATCGGACACCACTTGCCTAATTAATATCTCGAAATTCTCCATTTTTTGAATTGGTATAGGATTTTTGTTACCCTGAATGACTTGTTTGCAATTCATTTTACAATTTTCATGCGCCAATACATTGTTTCTCTCATACTCGTGGTCTGACCCAGAATTAGCATATAATTTCCATACCCGATTACAAACCAAATATTATTTGTTGATTCTGTTTCACGGTGAAGTTCAGCAACTCAGAGCAAAACGAAGGTTACAGTTGAACAGAAAGTTAAAATAACACTCCAGTTTATTTATTCTTTCTAACGCAACTCAAAATATTATGGCAAAATGGTACTCCCAGCGGAAATGTTGCGTATACTCCATCCGTCTTCAGGAAGTATTTAACGAACTGGATTGCTTACAAAATTCTCAGTCTGAGACTAAAACACACCGTTTCTACACTCGTAAAGATAATGTGTTTTCCGCATTGCTCCGTTACCGCCATCGAGATAAACAAAGGTTGCACTTGCGGTAATGTGTTCTTCTGCGTATTGCCTCTTAACTGCTTGAAGAAGAGTTTAGATGTCCCTCTTTGCTCGGAATGTTCTACATTTATTTCTTTCATTTTAATAGATAATGAGTGAGAAACTAAAAATGCTTTGGAGTTGGTGTAAACAGAGAAAAATTATTATGAAATAATTATAAGTCTGACCAGTCTGGGTAAATTATAATTTTCTAGCTTAATGATCTTAATGACTGTAAACGCACTTATTTCCACAAGGATTTAATTTTAGAGAGCCCGGAAATTAAATCCTAGCGAAAATGAAGCATCGCGAAATATTTCAACCTCATCTATTAACCAACTTTCTGTTCTGTTCAGATAAATTTCGTGAAATTTTCTGCTCCCGAAAACACCATACCTTCCTATTCGCAAAAATTATGGCCTGCGAAAAAACAGTGCGTTTATAGTACTTATTTCTTTCTTGAAAATGGGGCCACTAATTTTTTGGTAGTGTACAATGTACATGTATAAAAAAAAATACGAATGATCTTTATAGTTTGAGTTGAAAAGGAGAGGAACGAAATAATAACGCGAAAATAAGAAAAATATCTAATCTTATATTTTTCTGAAGAACATTTTTGCAAACATTTGGGGATCGTTGTGATTTCAAATGAGAGTGAAATTTTTCAGAGGGATTTTTTCTGGATTGACAGTAAATTTGCTTTGAGAACTGATTCATATTGGCGATTTTTCGTCTTTGCACAATTTACTCAAAAAAGAAAAGACTCTCTTAGGCTTTAGTGCCGAATAAATTTTTGATGTGTGCTTTTTAAATGGTTTTACGATACTTTGAACTTTTTCATAACTTTTAATGAGAAAAGGATTATTGACGTCTTTCTGTGTATTTTCTTTTTATGGCAGAGAAAATATCGACATAAAGCATAGACATGTGTTTGAACAATAATGGGCCATTCCACCTTTACTTGAAGACAATTACCAAAAATTTGTTATAGCTCTTAACATTTTAATTAAACAGGAGTAAGCACATTTTTTAATCGTTATATTTGATACAATCTCACTTTTGATACAATTATACTTTTTATTCAATAGAGTTGTTATTTAAAATTTAGTTTACTTGCAGGTGCAACATGCGAGACATTTAAAGTCAACTCTTGTGGTTTACTGCATGAGTAAGTTTATATTTTTTGCTCTATTAGTATGGAAATTATATTAAAAAATTTTAATTTTAGTCGTGAAGGCTCTAAGGAAACATGTCATTTGCTGAGAAATATGTATTTAAACCATTGAAAAAAATATGTGTATGGGCATTCCCAGAAAAAGCAGCCAATTTTTTACCGCGCGTGACAGCTCATATATTTCATCAAAAAATGTTAATTTCAAATTGTAACGAACAACTTTTTTGCTTTAGAAATCTTACATACTTTTATGATTTCTTAAGCGATCAAATTTTGTTTACCACCCTTTTAAATTATTTTTTTTTATGAAACATATGAGCTGTCATGTGTTTGACAAAATGACCGTTTGTAGGGGATAGACCCAATAAAAGCTTTCAAATGTTGCCAGATTTTCTAATTTATTTTCTTTTCTCTTTGTGGCAATCTAAATTGAATTTTACTTAGCACTGTGGGGGAATAAAAAACTGTCTAGGAACAGAAAACTTGGGAAGATTATTAATTACAAGGCAAATCTTTGCGTCGAACTTTGTGTCTTCATAAAACTTAAGTTCTCACTCATTGAGAAAGCGACATTTGGTAAGAAAACTAATAATGAATTTCTTCAGGTTTTGAGTAAAAATATACACTCTCAAGCAAATGCTAAGCATTTTAAACAAAACGGGTTAGCTAATCTATCTGTCTGTGAATCTACCAACATAAATAACAATAACGAGACGTTCTTTCAGAAGGCTCTTAAGAATTTTGAAAGTTTTATGAAATAGGACAGTGGGATAATATGGGTTAACAATCGCAAATAATTTTTTTTTGTTCCACATGTGGTAAATTCAAGTAATAACAATCCTGACGAATATTTCATATCTTGCATAAACTTCAGACAGATTCGTCATTGCTGCGCTGCCCACCCAAAAATGAGACCGAAATCAAAACATCTGTTTCAAAGTGCGAAATGACATTGGCATACTTTTTCCATCGCCACCACAACCAAAGAACACAAACAAGTAAACAAACATGAACTCACTCCGACGACTAGCAGGCAAAGCCCACTCTTTGTTTACCCTCGGCCACATGCATAAATAAAGGCCGAGTTTCATTACGAGAAAGAAGAAGAACATCTGTGCATGTCAGCTGACTGTAACCGTATTTAGGTTTCGAGTTCCATAGAAACTATCTCGTGCCACACGCTGAGAAAGTTGTAAGAAAGAACATCAGAAGATAAAAGTGGATGAAGAAAAGGCTCATTCAGCGCATGAATGCAACTTTTGTTTCATTTCGCTTTTTGTGAAATGAGCTTAAATCGTATCGAATACGGAAGTGAAACTTGAAGGAGAAAATGAAACTTTTTTTTTCTCATTTACTCAGGCTATTTTGTATGGTGCTAAAAGAAAAGATTTTTTATGGCACGCATAATTTATTTCATGACAATTTTAGCAATAGTTTAAAGTAACTCAACTTTACGTCTGCTATTTTTATACTGTAGAGATCTTTAACCTGCGCTCCACTGGAACTTTGATGGAACAGCTTTGATAGGTTTCCACAGAATTTTACTTAATCCAAGCGCAAAGAGCTAAAAGCATTTTTTTCAAAAACATTGAATTCGAAAAGGCTTTTTGAAAAGAGTACAATAAATGTTTCTTTTGTTGCTTTTGTTTATTACTCATAGAATATACTTTAGGACACGAACAAAAAATTTTTTAACACCAAGGCAGGGATTCAAGTGAAACAGGCTATCGCAAACTGCAATCGCTACTGGAAATGAATTACATTAGAACGTTTCTTGATACTGGAAATGAATCACATTAGAACGTTCATCGTGACGTCAGCGTGACGTTTGCCTATGAAAAACGAGCTAGATAAAACGTCACAGCCTACTTAGCGAATAAGAGGAGATCGCCGCCTGCTTGTCAGCTCTTATTGGCTCCGCTCGTAGTGACGTCAGTGCCAAGTTAAGCTGATGATAATGTAATTCACTTCCAGTAGCGATTGCATTCGAAGCGATCGCAGTGCTGTTTCACTTGAATCCCTGCCCAAACCATTAAGTATGTTATTAAGGCCGGGATTCAAGTGAAACAAGCGATAGCAAACTGCAATCGCTACTGGAAATGAATTACATTAGAACGTTTCTTGATAAAAACATCGTAACGTTAGCGTATGAAAAACGAGCTAAATAAAACGTCACAGCCTACTTGGCGAATTAGAGGAGATCGGTGACTGCTTGTGAGCTCTTACTGGCTCCGCTCGTAGTGACGTCAGTGCCAAGTTAATTTTTGATAATGTAATTCATTTCCAGTAGCGATTGCAATCGAAGCGATCGCAGTGCTGTTTCACTTGAATCCCTGCCTAAGTATTACGATAGAATACAGATGCAGAAATAATAAGTATTTTAGAAAACAACGAAGTCTTATTAACTACCTCACCATTGATTACCTTATTGAGGTATTTGTATTGTGACAGATTAAAGATGCAAACATTTTTTTTTGTAGATTTGAATGAAATGAAGCTTAGATATACTTTTTGCTGTTCTTTGACCAAAAAGAAGAGAAGAGCAAGCTCAAGTACTTCAAGATTAAGTAAAAAGGTAATGGCCCTTGTTGTACAGCTCCACTAGTGCAGAAAACGATAAGTGGTGTGCAATCAAAACAGGGCTTAATTTATATCATAGCTTGGCCCTGTACTTACTTTTAGTTAGGGTGAGTTCTGGTAAGTGCGTACCCTTTTTTGCAAAGTTCATGTTCTCAGGGATGCTGCTCTGTTGGAAAAGCTTGTACACTCACAATTTTTTTTTTTTCGTTTTCTTTCCAGATCCTTTACTAAGATTTTCAAGCATATAATATGTCAAATAAACCACAAGCATAGGTTTTGTGACCTGGTTTATGACACCTATTCTAAGGTACGCACTTTCCCTACCTAGCGGGGTAAGTGCGTCCACCTTAAATTATGTGAATGTGAGCAGTAAAAAACTTCTGGCACATATTTAATATGTTAGGTAGTTGCTTTGGGATAATTCCTAATACTAGAGATCAGCACTTGCTTACATGGATGAAACGCAATTAGTGATATTCCACGCGTCTTGCGAACAACTGTGATTTGAAGATTGAGAGAGTTGTGTCTGTGATTCTTCCTCTGTCCTTTTAATAAGATCAAATGAGCAAATGTAAGTTGTTTTTATTTAGTAATAATCACTCATAGTCTACATAGTTTATTTTGGTTAAATACATTAATCAGTCTGTGTTTAAGCCAGGGTTCGCACTTACCCCTTCTTAAATGTAAGATGAGACATGTGCGTCCAATAGCTTTGTTGTAAGTGCGTACCCCTGTGATATTCTTTAATTCTATTTGTATGGTAGATCGTTAGGTGACCTGAGTGAACAATTCGTTTTTTTCTCTTTTTTCTTTTTTTTTTTGAATAAATACGGTTTTAAAATATTTTTCTTATTAGAATCAGCAGCAGTAAGAAAAAACACAAAATAAAGAGCAAAAAAAAAAAAAAAAAAGAGAATAATTGATCATGATGTGATACTTGTACTTTTTTTTCTTGTACATTCAAATAGTTTTTCACAAGGTATTCTTTAATTTTCTTAAATATATTTTATTCATTACTCCACCTTCGTTTTTTGAATCAGTTGGTTCCTTATTTAGTGTTTCACTTAATTTCATTGCTTTATTTGTCATTTTGGTTTAAATTAAGTATAGCTCATGATCGCTATTTTCAACGAAAAATTTACTAACTGATATCTAAAAGCCAATATATTTCAGAGGTAATGAATAAAATTGAAATCTTATGCCGCATTCAATGTTAATATAAATACTTGATGGAAATGACGTCGGATTTATAATCGGCTTTTAAAATAGTTATAAGCAAAATTAAAGGTGAATTACGAGAGTCGGATTTTCCACGTAATGGTACACACTTGCCTCATCATAATGGTACGCATTTACTCCGCATAATAGTACGCATATGCCTCATGATAGTGGTACGCACTTGCCCCATCATAATGGTACGCACTTACCCCCACCTTACTTTAAAGAAAGGGAAAGTGCGTACCTTCATATAAACAAATTTTAGTTAGAGTATTTGATCAAAATACCTCATGTATATTATTAGTAGCTATTACTTAAAAGAAACAACTTGCATTTCTTGACTTCAATTGCTTGGTATGACTACAAGAGAAACTGAAACAAAACCTTCTCAATCTTTACTTAAGAGTTTTTTTGAAGACATTTAAGTTATCTCTGATTATGTTTCGTCTATTGAATCCAGCCCTGAATTCTACCTATTGAAATTATCATTAGACAGTTATCTAACATAGTCGATGTGTTGCAGAATCCATTTCAAGACAGTGTTCATATAATTCCCAGTGGACGCACTTACCCCGTGGACGCACTTACCAGAACTCACCCTATATGAAAATGTTTTCCTATTAAACAGAGCTCGGTCTATGACGTAAGTTCTGTAGGCTATCGATCTACTGCACTTCTTTTCCATGAAATTAAATCCGGAATGAAACAATAACACTGGTGGAAAAAATTGAGAGATGGAAAAGATTTTCCCCCATTGCACCTAAAAAGCACACAGAGTCGGGATATTTGGGATAAGTGCAATATCAGTGTATTGCCGCTGTAAGTTGCGGTGTGTCGGGGTTGAAGTATGCTACAGCAGGCGGTATACTGACATGGAAAGGTAACGGGCAATGTCTGCAAATACTTCATTTTTCCAATATATTTTGCATTTTCGTCATCTTTTGTACTCTTTATTGCATAAGCTCGTTTATTTGGTTCCCCAAAAATAAAGCACGGAAAAAACATCAAATTCCAATATTTCACCACTAGTGGAGAATGCAAAACGAGTTCGTAGAGAATCCAAAACGATTATCTCCAAATGCCCCAAAAACTTATTTCTGAAAATACTACGATGAAACTCTCCAAGGCAACATAAAAGTCTGCTTCCAGCTGCTTAGGTTATTCCGTTCTGAAATATAGTAGGGATTTCTAGTGCCTTTCTAGAATAATCTTGCTGAGTTTTACGTGAAATGACAGCACATCATCGCTGAGAATAGACGAAGGTACGAGATGGAGAATCAAGGATAGACTTGAGACTGGACAGCTCCAATATCAGATTTCCAAAGAGCTGGATGAAATAAAAAGTGTCCTCTCGAATTTGTTTAAGCAGCTTAGTAAATAAAAATAATACAAAATCTTCCAAGAGTCAACCAATGACGACCAGTTTTTGTACTTTCAGCTTACAGCTAGTGGGCATCTACAGCCTTGAAGATAGACTTGAGACTGGACAATTCCAATATCAGGTTTCTAAAGAACTGGACGTAACGAAAAGTGTCCTCTCGAATTTGTTTAATCAGCTTAGCAAATAAGAATAATACAAAGTCTTCCAAGAGCCAACCAATGACGACCAGTATTTGTACTTTCAGCTTACAGCTAGTGGGCATACACAGCCTTGAAGATAGACTTGAGACTGGACAGTTCCAATATCAGGTTTCTAAAGAACTGGACGTAACAAAAAGTGTCCTCTCGAATTTGTTTAATCAGCTTAGCAAATAAGAATAATACAAAGTCTTCCAAGAGCCAACCAATGACGACCAGTATTTGTACTTTCAGCTTACAGCTAGTGGGCATCTACAGCGTTGAAGATAAACTTGAGACTGGACAGTTCCAATATCAGGTTTCTAAAGAACTGGACGTAACAAAAAGTGTCCTCTCGAATTTGTTTAAGCAGCTTGGTAAATAAGAATAATACAAAGTCTTCCAAGAGCCAACCAATGACGACCAGTATTGTACTTTCAGCTTACAGCTAGTGGGCAGCTACAGCCCCACAGCTCTCTCCTGACTAGCGGAGCCCCGATGAGAGGTCAACGAAGGTCATTGTGATCTTCCAAAATTTTTCTTATTCAGCAAATTTTGCCTGACGATTCGAAAAATTTGGGACATAAGAGCAATTTTCAAATGCCTTTTCAATATATCGCTATTCCAAAAGAATAATGACACAACTGCTAAAACTGAAATTTTATAACAGACCAAAAGGGAAAAAAATAACTTTTATTCTAAAAAGAAAAAAAGAAAGAAAAAAAAGTTATAATTATTTAAGTGTGCGAGTGCCAACCTTTGTAAGAACCAGACAAACATTTTAAAGCTTTCGTGAAAAGAAGTGATAAGGTGATTAGTCAAGTTTTGAAGTACAGACATTAATTAATTGTTATGCATTGGAGCTCTTCCGTTAGTAAAAGGGGTAGCTGCACCTTAATTGGACCGATATCTTCAATTAATGATCAATTAAAACAAAATAATGTAATTGAAATTTTCCAATAATGCCTTTGAATTATTTATCTTTGTTAAAAACAATAATTATAGAATAAAGATAAATTAATGACTAAGAAAATCGTTAGCTGCTCAGATCGTGATAAATTGAAACCATGATTAATCGAAGCTGAAGAAGCTGCAATGAATTTTTGTGTCACGCCGAATTGAAGCTTCGATGCATTGCCTCACCATTAATTAACGTACAACTCCTTAGAGAAAAAAAAAAAAAAAAAAAGATTTTTTTCATGTCTTGTAATGTGTGACATAGTCCCGTAAATGGTAACCCACCTCAATAGAAAAAAGCTCTACTGGAGTATAGTCTGGACGAAAAATGGTCGTTTTCTGCCATATTTGATCGCAAATGCTCTCCCAGGTAAAAATCGATTCTCGGAAGATAGATAGGAATATTTAAGTGCTTTGGACAAACATGGGTGGTTTCAAGGCTAACGTTATCGGAAGCTGTCTAGAAAGACATCAAGGATTCGTCCTGCGGTTTTTGGTTTATCTCTTTTCTGCTTCCTAGGGTGGACATATAATTTCCAATCCAAATGATGCGTTTAACTAGTCAGTTAATGGTCCAGGACATTGCTTGATTTATGGGATTGTTATGTTTCTACTCCTTTTTAATATATTTAACATAGTTAGGAAGCAGAGTCCGACAGAAATTGCAAAATATTAGGAGTTATGAAAACGTTTTAGGAGGCGGATTTTTTTGTTCTCTAGTTCACAGAGGAATTGAGTGTAATATGGATTGTCCATACATTATAGTTCGGTGAACTAGTTGACTTTTCAATTAAAAAAATCACAAACAAAACTTGGAAAAAAAGAAACCCTTAAGAACTGAAGCAGAAAATAATTAACTTATAGTTTAAAAAAACTAAAAAATACGCTTTTAGAGTTAATCAAACTAACATGCACTTATAAGACATCAAAATGAAACATAGTTTAGCCTTTAGTGTTACTAATGGTATTAAATATATTACTTTTATGTTTGCAAAGAACGTGAATTTTATCTTTTATTCAGAGTTACATACTAACAACTGAAACACTTATAATATATCAGCATGTAATAATACAGTTTAGCCTTCAGTATTAATAATAGTATTTGCGTTTTTTTTTTTTTTTTTTTCAGTATACGTGAAAACCGAAGGACGTTAATATGCTGTTCAAAAGAAATATTTAAAAAACAGCAACGGATCACGTAATTTTTTTAAAAATGCCTTAATTACTTACTTTGTAAAATATCACTTTACTTGAAATATTGAGTAAAGATTTTTTTTAAGGCAAGGCATTTTTCTAATTCGCTTTCACGAAATGGTAGTCGGAGTTAGTCGGACCCTGATTATTAGGGCAATTCTCCACAAGTGGCAACTTTGGCATCTTGCATAGCTCAAAAACAAATTTTAGAATATGGATGCATAAATTAATTATACCCCCCCCCCCCCTTTTTTTCAGTATTCGACAGTTTCATATACATTCTTTTTATTTGAAAGGGAAGAGAGACTTATATTAATTATTAGCATTCTTCTGAGGGGGGGGGGGGGGAGACTAGAGAGATGAAATCTTAAAAATCTGAACATTTGTTGAAAGAAGGAACATTCCGCTCTAAAATGTTCAAAAAATTTTCTAAAACGATCTGTTTATCCTTGGGGATTTGTTTTACAATTTTTTTTCACTTATTTTTTGGTAAAAAGCCAGAGTATTGAAATCACTTTTATGAACTCCGTGATCGAAAATATTTTCACATTGTAATTTTTTTTTTCAGAAAATCTAGACGACTTTCATGTTGCATTCGTATCGCACAACAGATATTCATTGAACGAATTTCTCATATTATTCATATTTATTCAAGTTACACTCGCAGTTAGTTAAATTAAAATAGAAAATGAAATTGAAGTATGTTTGTAATATAGCCATCATAAGATGACTACGTTAAGTTTAAAAAAAAATATCTTTTTGGGATGTGAATTGAAATTTTGGTATTTATACACACGACTTCTTGAAATTGGTACGTTTAATTCTTTAAAAAAAAATAAATTCTAGCTATCTCCTTTTTAAATGAGAAAAATACGTCACCAAAATTGAAACGCATTTTTTGTCATCCAACGCCATGGGGTAAGATAACACGAGCCTACAAAAAAAAGTAGGGATGGACCGGATATCCTGTAACTATCCGGTATCCGGCCTATCCGGTTGATATTTTAAGTATCCGGTACTTCCGGATATCCGATCCGGCTGACCGCCCCGGATACGGATATCCGGAAGATTTTTGCAGGATATCCGGCTAATTATCCGGTATTTATGTGGGGAATATCCGGAATTGATGTGAGGGTTATCCGGTATGATGTGAGGACCTAATTAAATATTTTCTTTTTTATAAAAATCTTAGTTAAAAATTTCATTGTTTGATAAACCTTTTAGATGATGTAATTACTTTTCATCTTTCCTTTTTACCAATTTTTGCTTCTAAAACAAAAATTGTGTTATTCCTCCGACTGTGAACTGGACATGGAAGCATTCTGCATATTTGATTTTTCACAATTGCCAGATAAAATATGATTGTCTTCAGCTTTTCAAAAATATTTTAGTTAAAATATTTAGAAAGAAAAGGCTACAAACCTTCAAGGATTAATGTGCGACAAAAGTTTGAAAAAAACTTACGATCATATCGTTAGTTCATAAAAATTAATCGCAGTAGCTTTTAATATAAATTCTCAAATTATTTTATTTATTGAATTCTTTTATTTTTAGTTTTTGTGCTTCTAACAAAAATTGCGATCTATTAACACCCAATGATGTTGTAATTAGATATTTTTTACTTTGCCACTATTATTGCTTTATTATAATTGAAAATAACATACACTAAATAACCTATCTAACATTGACGAAAGTTTTCTTTTAGATAATGAAAACATCTGTCCCCATGAATCGTCGCAACTTAAAACCATGCTTTTTTTTTTTTTTTGAAAGAGTTTAAATGTGTGTAAAGAAATTTTGAATTTTGCACTTTGTTTCGTTCTTTCTTTTTGTAATACCTTCCTTTCAGAAAAGATATTTCTCTGCTATTAGAATCTTTTCACGTCTGTCACGCCGCTCCGTAACTCCTCGAGAACATGTTGAGCATGACCCTCAATAACATTCAATCGAGTTTCGATAACTCAAAGCTTTATAAACTCAAATATACCTTCATTTCAAAGTTTTCATTTGGTCCCAAATTCTTGAAAAGACGGTAGGAACTGCTTGTAACTCGAACTATCAATAACTCTAAGTTTTTAGCCGGTCCCTTGGGACTATGAGCTATTGAGACTTGACTGTATTTAAGATGTTAATTTGCATCATTAGAAAGTGTATTTTGTCTTTTAGAATTTAAGTAAAACTTTAAGTTAATTATTTAGATATAAGTTTATTAATTTATTTTTTAAAGTGAACATGTTTAGAATAATTTTAAATAATAATGATAATATATCGGTCATTTCAGCGAAAATGGTACAAATCAGTCCCGATACTTCAGAATTTTGGGAATTAATTTTAATGTTTACCACCAATTAATTATATTTTTTTTATTTGTTCTCCATCTAATTGTGTGTAACCAAGTATTACTTATTTAGGCATAAGCCATTTATAAAGGACCCCCCCCCCCCCAAAAAAAAAAAAAATCTTTGGCAAAAGAAGGAAAAAATGATCTGCCCCAGCTTCAAATTGCTAGGACTTAAAATGCAATTTAAGATTAAGCTGAAATGCAACAACAAAATCATTTGCAATGCACAGCACAAAAAATGCTTCTGACACCCTTTCTGCTGATTTTTATGTATGTAAACAAAAAAATCTTGGAAAAAACCTATTATCTTTGTTCCTAGATTTTTTTTATGTTTCAAACTGTCCACTCTGTTACAAGCCTTTCAGAAATAAAATAGCAATCGCATTCAATGTGATATTTTTTTTAATAAGTACAAGTAATGTATCTGCTTTGATTACTTTGATACATTGAATTATATATCTGTAACTCGATAAGAAATCTTCCAGTACAAATGTTGTAAAATGAATATTGCAGAAAATGAAATAACTTTGTTTAAAGAGGCAATTGAATTTGTGTTTTCTGATAAATCATGTAGGTAAGTCGTCTAGTATAACTGGCAGACTGTGCCAGGTAACTGAGTTTTGCTCTTGTGCGTAATATCTGCAAAACTATTGACATAATAGTTACAGACTACCTTAAATTGAGGCACAAATCTGGACGTAATAACTAAGTTTTATAATTAATTAATTGACATTTAAAATCACTTCCAGAGGACTGTTTTCGCAACGATCACGATGCATACTTTCAGACAAATTCTTCAATAAGCAAGTAGCGTTTCAGCACTTCTGCGATTTCGGCAAATTCACACTGATTACTTTAAACTTCATCCAAAGAATTTGCAGTTATAGATTTTTGTATACACTGATTTGTTCTGTTCAAAATAAACCGTTCATGCATTCTGTACAATCGTAATTATCTTATTCATAGAAATTACTATATTACGGATGTCAAAGTCAAGGATTATTCATCACTTGGATAATTATTTTATAATCAATCCTAATGTACTATTGAAACGACGTAAAACAAACGTAGTTGCATTTAACAATCTTTATTGCATTTATTTCATCAAGTCAACAAAACAATGGAAAAAGAAATTCTGAGACATTTGTATACTAAATGAAGAGTCCTTTTATCTTATGAATAATTCTAATTAAAATGATGTTTATTTGTTAATACATTTAGAAACTTTTCACATTTTTAAATTAGACAAACATTGAGTGAATTCTTTCTACTGCAACAACTGAAACGTTAATGCTTTCAGAATGCGACAATAAGTACATAGTTCAGCCAATTATTGCATTTCATCCGTGTTCGATTGCCATCAGAGGGTATATTTTGCTTTGAAAATGTCTTCAATGTCTAAGAATATGTATGACATAATTTTAAGTCTAGATAATCGAGAATAATGACAGATGCTAGAATGCCTATGTCGATGTACAAATAGCTCGTTAGTCTTAACAGAACTAATTGATTATGTATGTAAACAAAAAAATCTTGAAAAAACACCTATTTATCTATTGTTCCTAGATTGTATTTTATGTTTCAAACTGTGCACTCTGTTACAAGCCTTTCAGAAATAAAATAAGCTAATCGCATTCAATGTGATATTTTTTTTAATAAGTACACAGTAATGTATCTGCTTTATTACTTTGATACATTGAATTGCCATATAATCAGTAACTAAGATAAGCCTAAAATTCTTTGCTGATGATAGTTAATTTGCACTGTGGGATGTCCACTCTGTTACAGTCGCATTAATAGTGCAAAAAATATTTTTTCTTGAAATTGCAGACAGAATTAGTTTTAGGATGCTTAGTTCATTTTATACTTGTTCTGTAATTAACTTTTCTTTACGATTAGAAATATATTTTTCAAACCTCATTTGTCTCCTCTGTTACACAAAGTGGTCGAACTATTCAAAACCCTTAATGAATGACTCATATATACAAGCCATTTACACTTTATTATGCACAAATAAACAGAGAATAATTTTTAAAACAATGATTAGTTGGCGAAAATTACTTCATTTGATAAACTTAACTCGACAATTTCAGACATGATTTGTACCATTTTGGCTGGAATAACCCATAAATATAACATTTGCATCTCGGAATGTATCTTTATTTTTTCAAAATGAAGTTGAATTTCGAGGTGATCGTTTAAGAATTAGTTTATTAATTTGTTTTTAAAAAAGTGAATATGTTTAGCATGACCCTTAATGTATTTAAAATGATAATTTGCCACTTTTAAGAATGTGTATCTTAATTTTTTGGAACTAAAGTAAAATTTCAAGTTGATTATTTAAGTAAAGTTTACTCATTTGTTTTTTAAAAAGTGAACAACTTTAGCATACCTCTTAAAAGTATATTTAAACTGCTGATTTGAATCTTCAGAAAACATGTTCCTTTGTTTTTTGGAGTTATATAAAATTTTTAACTGATTATTTGAGTATAACTTTATTATTATTATTATTATTTAACACACTGGTCCTGTTTTAATATTTTCTTCTTTAACTTGTATGTTAGAAAAATTACATGCATATTATTCTTTAAAAAAAAGAATTTCAAAGCAAAATTTTGCTTTATATTATTGCAAAATTAGAAATAAGAAAATGTGTTACTTTGTAATGAAGTTTAAATTCATAAAATTCTAATAAAATATGTATCAATTTGAAAAAAAAAAAAAAAAAACGTTTATCTGAGCTTAGTTTTTTTTTCCTTTTTTCTTTCTTTGTTTCTTTCTTTTTTTTAAATATTGGTGAAATATTTAATAACTGTATCATTTACGTAGAAACCTATTGAAATGATATTGAAACAGAAAAGCTTTAAAATTTAAACTAAGAATAATTAAAAGTTTAAACTTTGAGTATATACAGAAATATTTAATTCAATCTTTTAAAGTTTCGTCTATTTTGATAAAAATACATAATTTAGAAAGAAATCACAATATGCTAGTGTTTCATTTCATATGTAGCGCTACTCCTGTACAAATAAAATAGAGGCTTTAAAAATTAATTTAAATGTATTTAACATGTTCTTAAAGAAATTATGCGAGAAACAACTTTGATTTATTGTTTTGAAGCTGCATTACATAAAAATAAGCGAACATGCAATGTAATTGTAATGGCCGGATATCCGGTATCCGACGTGTGATGAGCCACCGGATATCCGATATCCGGTATCCGGTAAAATCACTATCCGGTCCATCCCTAAAAAAAGAAAAGTTTTTTTTTTTTGGTGCCTAGGATTTTTGAGCAGATTTTAACTAAATTTTTATTGCTAAATCTAAATATGCAAGCAGTTTTTCTGTATCAGCTCTAGATTTTTAGATAAATTCACTTATCTATCAATGCTTTTTTCCATGTAATACGCACAAGTATGAGTGTTGTAAAATTTATACAGGGACAGATTTTTGTATATTTTCCTTATTGTCTGTCTTATTTTAAAGCCAATTGAATTTAAAATAATAATATTTATGAAATAACTAATTATTATTTTAAAAAATAATTATTATTTTAATTTATCTATATGTATAAAAATGGATATATGTATACTTGTTTGTTCCTTATACAAATCCAGTTTTCGTCGGATTTTCATCAAACTTGGCACAGAGGTTCCTTGATGCACTAAAATTCACATGGTCGGGCTTTTGAAATTTTAAAAAAAATTCAAAAAGCTCAAATTTCAAATTTTTTGTCTCAAAATGGCCATTTTCTTTCAAGTTTACTAGAGTACTAGAGATAAGTCTTTAAACATACAAATTGATAAAATTTCACACATTTAAAAATGAGTATTTTCCAACAAAGATTACGATTAACAATGAAATATCAATTCAAGGCAATTCTAAGCAATACGTTAAAAACAATTACTGTTACAATTATTTGCATTCAACACTATTTGAACCAGTATTAGGAACTGCTATGTTGTATTTATAAGCACCCGGGCAACGCCGGGTAATAACCCTAGTTATTATAAAAAGAAAACTAACAACATGAGATATATAACTGACTGGTTGACCTTGATTGTTCCTTGTTTCTTGTACTTCTGGGATAGCAGAGATAAAAATGGAATAGGAGAGTGGCTTAGGAGAGAAAACATGGATGTTGGGGAAAAGAATATCATCAATGATCTTCAGTTCCACGAGGGAAAATCATCTTTCCACCACTGCATACCAAGCTGGGTCTAATGAAGCAGTTTGTAAAGGCTTTTGATAATAATGGATCATGCTTAACATATATAGGGGTAAAAATGCCTCAGCTGAGTATGGAAAAAATTAAAGCAGGAATATTTGAGGACCCACAAATAAGACAAACTGATTAAAGACCCTGGCTTTCATAAATTCCAATGATTGAGATTGAGCAAAAAAAGCCTTGAATTCATTTGTTTTTCAGTTGTCCAACATTTTTCTAGGTAAAACACAAAAGCTGAAAAAACTATGTTGGAATTAGTCAATGAGATGCTGAACAATTTCAGATCACTTGGGTGTAACATGGTGCACTATTACCAACCACTTAGACCGTTTTCCTGATAACTTAGGAGACATGAGTATGGTGAAAGATTTCACCAAGATATAAGATGCATGGCGGATCGCTATCTTGGAAGATGGAATACTCACTTGATGGCAGATTACTGCTGGATTTTTAAAAACGCGGAAATTGCTCTAAAAAATACATTTCAAGAATGTCCACGCAAAAAGAAGTTTTTCAAAAATGTTCAGTGAGTAATTGGTTTTAAATGATGATTTTTTTTTTTTGTTTTTTCTTTTGTATATGGGTGATTCTACAAAAAATGGGCAAAATTTTGTGTTTCCATACTGATTGCTCTTTTTTGTTTTTTTAATTTAATAAAAAAAACTATTTTTGGGAATATTTTTTTATGCGTCTTTTTGTTTCTATAATTTTCCGTTATCAAACAACGTCAATATTTTAATTATTATTCACTTAAAAAAAAAGGATATTAGATTGAAAATGTCATCCACATGCCCTGTCCCCATAGGTTGCCATTTTTCACAATCAGCGGAATATAGATTTTAAAAAGAAATAAGTGATTTTTTTTTCTCAAGAGTTTTTTTATTTTATAAAATATGAAATGTGTGCAAGATGTAAAATCACAAAAAAAAAGCAAAAATAATATGAAAAAATAATATCTTTTAAAAAGTTAATCTGAAACTTTGTCCCCAGCGATTATCAGTCATCCACAAGTCTAAAAAGTACAGATATTTTTTTCTCTGAAATGTTTTTATTTCAAAAATCTGGCAACACATCTTAAAAATAAAGCATGGAAACTTTGTTTATTCCTGTATGAGGGTTAATTTTTGCTGTTCTGCAATTGTCTTTTTGATAAAAAAGCAAGCTAAAATTCATCTTTCAAGGCAAGTGTTTTTTTTATCTTTGTCATTAACATGCCCCCACAGAATGCATGTAAACTGTACATGTAAATAAATTTTTGACAATGAATAATCCTAAGGCTTACATTTGTGAGATCTAATTCGAAGTGAAAGCCGAAAAAAATATTCAGATATGACTTTTTTGAGAACACAATTACTTGTGTTTTTGTCATTCACATGCCCTTTTTTCTATTGTCATTCACATGCCCCAATATAAGACATGTGGATGAATCAAAAGCCAAAACTATGGACAGTACAATGTTTTAAAAAATTATGTCTAACAGTTTTACTGGTTAAAAAAATTTTCATTAATATATCTATTTGTGTTTGTGTTTATTCACATACTTTACTGTGTTTATATTCACATACCCATTGTGTCCATCCACATGCCCCTTTTTTTATCATTCCACATATGCCTTCAAAAAAAATAAAAAATCCAAAAAATACAATAAAAAATACAAAACATTTTAAGCTCTGCTGATATTCTATTTTTAATTATGTAAACTTATCAAGTGCTTTGCTGATTTTTTTTCAGATTTTTTTAATTTTTAAATTAATTTTTTTTGAAATCTACATGTTAGAAAATATTCCCGTATTTTGTAGAATCACCCATATAATAAAATAATATCTGTGTAATCTAATAAAAAAATTGCTTGTTTTAATTTTGTTTTCTTTCAAACCCATTTTTTTTTCTTTTCAAAATAGTGTTACGTACAATTCACTAAAAATGTTAATATCTTTAAATATTGGAGCTGATAGGCAAAAAACTAATAGCATATTTGAATTCAGGGCATCAAATTCATAAGAAATTACCTCCAAAATCTTCGGCACCAAAACCACTGTTGACCAGTGTAATGAAGTGAGGTGTCTAAGATGAAGAATATCTAAAAATAAGCATTAATAGAGAGAAATGATACTTTAAAAATACGTGCAAACAGATTAAATTAGTAGAACCAGTATGTTCTCACGTCCGAAGATTTGAACAACATGTTTTGAGAATATTGGCTACCTGTCTCCCCGCACATAGTTCCCCAGTTGGAAAGAGCTCAACTGGATGGTTCTAAATTAATAATTCTTAGTGATTAATTTGAAATGTTAGACTCCATGCATCTAACGGATTACTAAAATATTCTATGATGCTGCTACCCTTCAAGGAAAATCATATCTACTCTGAATTTTTTCCCCTAAATTTAGTTTTTTGCTATTTATGACAAAAACAAAACGTTTCCTGGTTGTTTTTTGATGTTCACGTGGAAAAGGGAAATTGCTGATCAAATATAATCAGAAGCTACGGAGAAAGTGTCAAGAAATTGGGAGATTGTGGAGGAACAGTTGAGCAGTTGAAAGACTTTTGAGTCAGTGTTTCTGACACTGTGGGGTCTAGAGAAATAGTGGTGAGATGACAGTTTCTTCGTTTGTATCCTTGTTGCTTTCTTGTAATCCATCTGAAGTTGAGAAAGAGCTGAGCAAAAGAAGATGCGGAGGAAGTGTCAAGGAAGCTGTGAGTGAACGTTTGAGGAGTTTATAGCCTTCGGAGACAGTCTTCTGAGTCAATCGATTGTAATTTCTAAGTTAATCTTTTCTAACTTATTTATTTTACGTATTAAAGGATGTTAGATTAACTAATTTAATGCGACAAGTGCATCGACTGTGTAAAAATTTTAGTAAATGATTGCCATTGGATATATATTTTTTTCCACTTTACACGGTCAAAAATTTTGAATCTTATTAATTCATTATTACTAACTATTACTAAAATTTACGTTTGTCTCTAACAAGTCTACTATGTCATTCACCTGCTTCATAAAAGACAGAATTACAAAAATACAATAAACGTAATGCGACTAGTTAAGCTCTGCTTAAGCTAACTTTCCCACCTAAGTGGAAGTCACACGTTTTTATGTCTCTGTATACATATGTATATGGGTGAATATCAGGAAAAGTGCTAATTTAAGTCACAAATGAATTTCTCAAGCACTTCCAAATAAAAACCAAAAATTTTTCTTTTCCCATACAGTAAACTGCGTCGCACATACAATCCATAACAAAAATTTCAGGTTTTACTTTTATTTGTGACAATAGAACTCTTTTTATTGCCTCAATGTCATGTCGGCAGCGCGTCACGCATTCGAATTGCAAAGTTCAAAAAAATCCTGTGGATTATAAAACATCGCAGCAGAAACAAATACAAAAGGAAATAACGTGTTTTATGCTTATCTATGACGATTAACTCTTGAGTTTTAGATAAAATGAATTTAGATCGATAAAAAAAAACAATTTCTGCTTGTCACAAGTTTTCATAATATGACGAGTGAACCAACTTCCGGAATGATAAAATCTAGACAAAACATTTTTTGTCGCCAAAAAATTACGCTGGGAGAAGCTCTAATATGTGATGTTTCAGTTCCGATATAAAAATTTTCACTTCGGATGCATTAAATTACAGGTAAGATTTTTTCAATCTTGACTTTTCTGTTTCTACCAAATGAAGTGTCATGTCGGCAGCGGAATTTAAGGCACAAAATAAAGTAATTGTTCAATTTATTTTTGCATAATAGAGAAGAAACCTATTGTCATGAACATGATAAGGTGTTTTTATTTTCGAATCTTCAATTAGGAATGTACAGCTATCATATTTTTGGAAATTTGTCATGTCGGCAGCGGTCATGTCGGCAGCGCCGAAGTAGAAGGTATTTGTTACGAAACTGATGCGTGCGTTACCGATGTTTTTTCACAATTTTTTCTTCGTGTTATGAGTTTGTTGAGTTTTAAAATACAAAGGTAGATTCAAGTGCATCGTTTTTCCTGCTAAATTTTCCCATTTTAGCAGTTTATTCACTGTTTTTTAATGCTTCAAAAACATTAATTTTTCCGCAAAATTTGAGTTTTTAAACAAAATTATTGCTTTTTTTTCACACTCTTTTCTTTTACATCAATATTCCGACCTTCATTTCTAACTACTGCACCCAAAAATATAATTTTGTTTTAAAATGGGAAACTTAACAACAGTTTAGTGCAAATCTCCTTCCCCCGCCAAACTCTGACTGTCTGGATCTAATTTCGTTTTTAAAGATTGTGTTAAGAATTTTATTTTATTTTTATTTTTAACTATTCACCTATTTATCTGTTTGAAAAAAACTTTGTCGCACTTATTTAGACTTTAACTAACTTTTAATTAGTCTCTAATTTTATTTATAAAACTAAAAAGCGTTCAGGCTCTGAAAATATTATTATATTCTAATTAATAATTATTTTGTTTTTAAACATAAAAGGTAGTGAAAGTGTTTACTTTTGTGCACTAAGTGTAAAATCTGCAATATTTGTCAGTTCGGCAGCATTCTCATCATGTCGGTAACGCTCAAAGACAACCCCCCCCCCCCCTAAAAGAGGGGTAAATGTTCACTTTGACCATGCCCCGAATTAAAAAAAAATATTGTTACTAATGTGTATTTGAAATACCCAATTAATTTAATTTTCTGAGTATCTTTAAAAATTGAAAATTTCCATGGTCAAATTGGCACTTTTCCTGATATTCACCCATATATTCTATTAAGCTTCTCGAGTTAAATTTTTGCTTAGGCTAATCTTTTAAGTGTCAATGGTGGGTGATCATTTCCACAAATTGGAAAATATTATAATCTAAAGCAAAAGCTTTCACGAAGAGTGGAATACAAAACACAAAACTAGCTAAATTTGTTCCAGTAATTTGGATTAAAAATTAAAGCTATGAAACAGAAGAAACTACCTGGTGTGCGATCACTAACCGTATAAAACTTTTCTGCCTCACACCTACTCAAATCCGGGAACATTTGTTAATATTTAATTCAAGAGGTTAAAGACTTCTATCTCGAGTTCACGAACTGTAAACACTACTTGAGGTCATTATTCCCTAAGAGAAATACAGGGTTAATAATATACACCCTACTCTTACTAGAAGCCATAAAATCGCCAGAAAAGAAAGAAATTAGGTTTTACAACTGATGACATTTTTATATCGTCTGTATTTGATACGCACCGACTTAACCACACACAAAGAAAAAAATCTTAAATAGATACTTCTTCACTTGACTTCAAACCAAATGTGATTTTAAAAATACTTTTAAAAAAGTTGCGTCAGAGCCTTCCTTGGAGAGTTTTCTTCCCATGTGGGTTTTCTCAGAGGCAAATAAAAATGAAACATAAAAGAGATGGAAAAGGGTTAAAAAAGAAAGTTAGAGATCTTTTCCAGAATTCGAGACCCACGCTTACGTGCAGGCCTCTGCTCTCGGTCACGTGAGGAATAATGACGTCACTAAAAGGATTCGCTTTCATTCCTCCAGCTGAGTTAACGGCATCCTTAAGTTTTTTTCCCCTCCCACCTTGAAAAGATAAAATAATAGACTTTCGCCGACGCCCCCTTACGGCAAGATGTCTGCTTGTTTTTCCGTTTTAATTTATTCCTTTTCGAACAGTTCAGATAATTTTTGATTTTGGGATTAAAATTTTGAAATGTCGTCGTCAAAAATCGACTTTAAGGTAGTATGATTCCGTAAGAAGTTAAATAAATATAATAAAAAATTAAAAGAACAAAATTGAAACAAATTTAGGTATGGGATCTCTGCGTTCTTTCTAAATAATTTCATTTGTATCAGAATATTTTTTCAATCTTTACTGACAATTATTCCGAATGTCACAAAAAGTTCAAACAAAAAGTATCCATAACTGCTTTTTACGCGCTTTCCTGTGTGCTAAATACAAATCGATACAGTATGTCTGAAGACACTTGCAACTGCCTCCTTCCAAATAGAAAGTGTATTTTTTGAGGAAAAGAAAAGAAAGAAGAGAAGAGAAGAAAAAGGAGAAAAAATAAATTAAAAAAAAAAAAGATTTAATTAATATTTTTTTTTAATTTATTTTTTAAGCGATCGCTTTTCAATTTTTAAATGTGTATACTTTTTCTATGGGAGCTCACTGAAAATATTGGGAAAGTTATTGGTGTTTATAGTTGGGTTTTCTTTGCTATTCCGCAATATGAATGCAACTCAAGACGGGAAGCTCAGAGAGGAACATTTTATTTTTTTACAAACGTCATATTAAAAATGTTCCATTGGAAAAGTATGTTAATTCACACAATTCCATACATCGTTAAAAGCTTAGAAAAGTGGCTCTCCCATGCCCTTCAATTTTAAATTCTCTAGGAAGGGAGGGGGACCAAGGAGCCAAGGACAAAGGAGCCTTAAACGTATAGTTCCTTTTTTATAGGAAAAAAAACTGAAACACACACAAATACAGAATTATATGTATTGTTTCTCTTAGAAGAGAAACATAGACCCTCCGGATAGGTCGCCCCCCCCCCCCTTCTATTTTGAGCTTAATAAGCCATTGATGTTGCTCTGAGATTTCTTTGCTGGTAGTGAAAATATCATTTAGTTGTGCACTTAGGACATTGCTTTTATGAGAAGCAGCGGAGTGGAGAGATAATATAAAATTTGCTCTTTTCCTAGCTCATTTTTCGGGAGTTTTAGAAAAAGATTTAGCATATCTTGGCGTTACAAGTGCAGTTCAAAGGGTAGAAAAATGAATTATTTTCTCCCCAACTTTTTCCGTGAAGTCTTACGACTTCTTTTCTGTTGAGAGAAAAAATTTTACGTCTGTAAAGCTTATCATTATAAAACCTTATTTCACGTCTATGGAATGTTTAACTTTGTGTCTTACAGTACCAACATTTTTCTCCACAACTTTCAGTTGGGTGGTTGATTGAATTGGGTTTACAGTAAAACAAGTAAAGATTTGCTCTACCTACATAAATGATTACAGCACTCTTGATACAGTGGTGTGGGAAAAAGGGTGGTCCCAGACAAAAGCGGATCCAACTTCTGATTTAGGAATGGTTCATTTCGGAAGGGAGGGGTCAAAGTGCAATTTTTGTGCGAAATTGCCAAGTATTTGGCAATTTTTTTCGAACTACAAGTTTTAAAAATGCGATTTTGGGCTATATTTAGTTGATTAAGCGAGAGTTCGTGAGTCATGACTCCTATGACCCTGCCACTGGATCTACGTATGATCCTAGGGGCCAGACCTCTCCTATGAAGCTCTTAGCTGAACTGCCATAATGAAAATTAAAACTACTTTTTTATGTTTAAAATATATTTTTCATCATATATTGATTTTTAGGCAGGTATAACTGCATAGTACCACCATAAAAATAAAATAATTCCAATTGCTTCAATTTACAATTCTAAGTTTCAGATTTTGGTTTTCTTTACTTGGCGGACACCCCATTGAGAAATTTCTCTCTACGCCACAGTTACTGGAACTGCATAAGAATTTAAATACTCTTGATCTCTTTTAGATATACTGACAGAAGCATTTTAATTCCACAAAATTACAGGGTCCCTCTAGCTTGATGTGCAAGGACCTCATCGTATTGAAGAAACAAACTGCCACATTAATTTTTAAAAAAAAAAGACTGTTTCAAGTCATCACAGTTTTTTTTTTTTTTTTTTGTAATAAAGAGATCTACTACGCCTTTAACTTTTTCCTTGTAGCCACGCTTTTTTCGCGCACTTTTTTGACAATATCTGATTGGCTGAGGACGCAGCTGTCACATGACCGAGCTCCTACTATTCACTGGAAGATTGATTCATGGGAACATGACATACGCTCATATATTACATGGTGGGTGACTTCAGCTGTTATAAGCGTGCTCTGCGCTTTGTTGTGATTTTGAAAGCGATTGTCTCTTAGGCATGACGTTGCGGAAGCAAGAAGGCTTTATAGTTCAAGTAGCAATGACACGGGCTGATAAAACATACCTGTTTAATATATATATATACACATATCTATGTATCAAAGATTCAAAAGAAATGACAAAAGAGGGAGGAATCCGATTTGGGCACTTCTTCACAAGATTCAACCAAGTAAGAATTTCGAAAAAAAAAAAAAAAGAGAGACAGAAAATTAAATAGATGAAAAATGCTCAATCCATGTGCGAAGGTGTGACATTATACTCATATGTTTGCACTTTATTCCTGGAGTTCAAGGGCTGATCCAAAAATGTTTCATGGGAGGGGTGATTGATTTTTTCCTTACCCTTTGCTGCAGGTCCTAGTGCACAAATGTTGACCACAAATGTTTGTCTTCAATTTTGAAAAGTTCCGGAGGAGAGCACCAAATATGAATTTCCCTAACATCAAAAATAGCCCAAAAATGTATTTATGAACTTCAGCGTTGAGAATTTACTGAGGGAGAGGCATGGGCGCCCATATGTGAAATTTTAAAGGGGGGCTCACATATTTTCTTCATAGTTTACAGTTAAAAGATATATATATAGGATCATTCCATTTTAAATCAACCAAAGGGGGGGGGGGTGGTGCATCACCATTTTTGATTTTGATAGAAATTTGCATATGCATTCTTTTTATTTCCTAGACCTCAAAAATACATACATTTTTTTTTTTTTTTTTTTTTTTGAATTTACCCTTTGATATGTATAATCCGTTTTTGTTGTTGACAACAGGAAAATGGGGCATTTTGATGCTTTGTCTTGTAACTATAATTTTTTTCTATCAAAAATTTTGATCTCAAACATAGTTCATTGGAAAGCTAAGAAAGCTCTTTTCATACAGGATATCAATAAATTTCATATTTAAAAAATATTATTTTTCAAGGTCAAAGTTTGCGACTAAAATCTCATTTTTTACTACTTTTGAAAATTAAAAAACCCATGAAGGGTTCAGAATAACAAACCATATTTTTTATCATATATTCAAACGAAACTGCTGCACAAAAAAACAAGAATCCGACCAAAATTGTCAGATTATGTTCGCCGTGTGTATGATAGTGACTGGTGGCTAGGAGTAAAAGTAAAAAAGTTGAAGTAAAAGTAATCAATGTTGAAGAACAATACAAAATAAATTATTTTCATCCGAAAGGGCCAGGAACGTCATTTAAAAAAATCAAGTGAGGATGACTAAACTTGGATTCAGTTGCAAGACATTTCGAAAATCTTGACTGCATCAGAACTATGGGGTGCACAAGGAAGAGGTCACAATATCGCACCTGTGATGAGCGAACATTGATTAACTCTTCTATGTGAGACGAAACACTAAAGAAAATAGCTCTACAAGAGAGCGATAAGAGATTTAGACGATAAAATTTTTAAATTATCTTATAAAAATGTAAATATGTTATATACACTTCTTCGTCATTTCTATAATTGAAAACTAGCAATTAAGAATACAACTAAATTTCACTAAAATTTGAGATTAATTACAAAAATAATCGTGTTGCTTCAGTGCAATTATATGAAAATTCAGATGCCCATAGCTGCCAAGCGCCTTTGAATAACAAAGCAACTTTTGTTACATTTTTTTAATGTAAAAAGTACTTAAGATTCCACCAATAAAATGATTTTTACCTTACCCTCACATGCATTTTTTTAGCGTTGAAAATTTTTTTGAAAATTTACAACTTTTGGGGGGCATATCTCATAAAATGGGCAGAGTAACAAGCTAGTTTTTTTTTTGTATAATAAGTAACCACGCATATAAATATGTATGATATCAAAATAGGGCTTGTTATTCTAAACCTTTCATGAGTTTTTTAATTTTGAAAAGTAGTAAAAAATGAAATTTTCATCAAACTTTGACCTTGAAAATTATTTTTTTTAATCTGAAATTTCTTCATGTATAAAAAGCTCTCTTTCTTAGGTTTCAATTAGCTATGTTTGAGCTAAAAATCTTTGATAGAAAAAAAGTTATAATTCATTAGACTAAGTATCATAAATGCCCCAATTTTGCTGTTGCCAACAACAAAAATGGCCTATATGTCAAACGGTATATTTTTTTAATAAAATATATATTTTCTTCAGGTCTGGGAAATTTTCATCAAAATCAAAAATAATGATGCAACAACTTTTTTAAAAATTTGTTAATTTAAAATGGAATGATCCAACAACTAGTCCGCAGTCATGGGGGAGTTTCCCATGCATATGCGGCGCCGGTTCATCCATGAATCTGTCTTTCTTTTTCTATTGAAGAATGTAGGAAGAGACACAATGTTATAATTCTGGAAGCGATTTCAGTGTAGATTAGAGTTATTACAATTTGGCATTTTTGATAACTTATTCATTAATGGGTGAAGAAAAAAAAGTTTTAAAATTTTTCTGAATAAATACTACTAACAGCAGAAAAAGTATTAATTTCCAAGGGGGGGCTCGAGCCCCCCCTTGCCCCCCCTTATGGGCGCCCATGGGGAGAGGCCCTCAAAGGAGGCGCGATCGCGCTCATCGCTCCAATTTTGTCCGACGATTCCGCAAATTTGCGACGCAACTAACATTTTGAAACGCCCAAATGTCCCATTGCATTACATAAATTTATGTCTGCTTGTCCGTATTTTATCATTCGGCAAAATTTGGAGTTTCATTTGGCAAATTCAGAATTTCTGCCCTCCCAAAAGTTTTCGGGTTAAGTTAAGCTTGGGGCTCACCAGGACTTCATATTATAATCAATGCATTATGGAGTTGATTCATACTATATTCGAGTCTATGAAAATTAAAATCCTAAGTTTAAAATTTAAGTAAAAGGGCAAATTAGCACGTAAAAATATCACACCCGTGCAGATGGATTAAGCAAGTTTATGAAAAAAATAAATAAATAAAGCTAGATTAATAAGAAGGTACTTTTCCTTTGCTTTTGAAAAAACTTTTTCATTAAACTACGCCGCTCCATTGCAACAGCTAAGGCGGAGTGCAAAATGTGTACCAAGCAACTTGTTACAGCATCCAGAGACTGAAGTTTTGCCCTTCTTTTGGTCTCATCAGAATAGTTATAACAAAGCTGAAAAGGGAAAAAAACACCTCCTGCTGAGGGTTTCTCAAAAATTGGGGGTTTTTTTTGCTTTTAAATTTTTTTTTTGGGGTTTTTTTTTTTTTTTTTTTTTAAATTTTTTTTTTTTTTTTTTTTTTTTTTTTTTTTTTTTTTTTTTTCTTTTTTTTTTTTTTTTTTTTTTTTTTTTTTTTTTTTTTTTTTTTTTTTTTTTTTTAAAAATTTTTTTTTTTTTTTTTTTTTTTTTTTTTTTTTTTTTTTTTTTTTTTTT
>JAXGGA010009685.1:0-50312 GCA_038373865.1 Uloborus plumipes
TAAAAATCCAGTTTTCGTCGGATTTTCATCAAACTTGGCACAGAGGTTCCTTTAATGCACTAGAATTCACATAGGTAAGGTTTTGAAATTTTAAAAAATCCAAAAAGCTCAAAATTCAAATTTTTTGTCGCAAAATGGTCACTTTCCTTCAATTTTGAATATATAGAAAATAATAGAGATCAGCCTTTAAACATACAAATTGATAAAATTTAACACATTTAAATATGAGTATTTTCCAACAAAGATTACGATTCACAATGAATTATCAATTTAAGGCTCACCTATTTCATTTAGCTTGAAATTCGTTAAACATAATGCAATACCGAGCAACGCCGGGTAATAAGCTAGCTCAAAAATAAAACTACAGGTAACTTTACTTGATGTAAACAAAGTAGTACCAGCCGTGCCTTCTAAAGTGTTTAAAACCCATTAGGCGAAAAAATGATATCCTGCGCCCTATTAAACCATCTTATTTGGAAAAGTACCGAGAGATGAAATTATAAAATATTGAATACGAATTTTTCGAATCTTCAATTTTTTTCGAGGATTTAATTCTGTTGTAGAAAATGAAAGTTTTTTTTTTTTTTTTTTTACTAATTTTACTTTTAGAATAATGCGTAATAATTATTAATAGTTGCATTACATTTTTACAACTAACCGAAACTACTAATAAAATGGATGGAGAAGGAGTAGATGACAGTTAATTTGGAGAAATATTTCAAATTAAATATTTTTTCTTGCTGAATAAAATTCGCTCAAAGAACACAGATCAAGCTGAGTCTTTAATAAAAATTGTAATTTTTGCCTAAAAATTAAAAAAGAGAGAGAGAGAGAGAGAGATACAGAGAAAAAAATTTGAATTTTTGCAGAAAACACGGAGGCATTAAGCCTTGACCTAAAGAATTTTGCACCGAAATTTCGTATTTCCGGACCGCTTCATCAGGTCAGGTTGTGACCGATACACATACTCACAAACACTAGGTTACTCAGGTTACATATTTTGTTTAAAACTGGAACTGAGAACAATTGAATCGAGTTTTAAGAGAAATATTCAGACGAAATTACAGACAATATTGCAACCACGTGTTTCGCGGTAACAATGCAGCCAATTTTTAATACGACAAGGTTTTAGCGAAGATACAAAGTTGAAGCACCATTATGATGGTCGCTTATGGTCCTAAAGTACCTCTCTTTAGCTTAATGACACAAGCGCTGTAAAAAATGAATGTTGCTTTTACAGTATAATACAGCCAATTTTATGGTAATAGGCTCATTCCACGTCAAATCGCCTAATTTAAATAGTCGGCCGTGCCGTCATGTCTCGGATTTTGTTCCCTATTTTTTTACGGATAGATACCTATGAGATAAACTCAAATTATTTTTTTTAGATTTTTTGAATTAAAATTTAGGGTTGTAGAATTTTTTGAAATTTTGATTTTTTTAGAATTTTCGCTTTTTTATTTTTGGTATGCATTTTGAAAAAGCTCTATAGCTTCCTCATTTTTCATTCAATTAAGCCAGTTTAAGTATCATTTTAAAGCTAATTATTTTCTCCTTCAATATTAGTGACAAAAATGAGATTGTGAAAAATAGAATTTTGCCAATGGTCGTCTGAAGTCAAATTTTGTGTTTTTTCAATTGGTATGTTAAATAGGTCATATCTCCGGAGTACCAACTAAGAACTGCCCAATTTTTTTTTTCAGTGATGACCACATCATATACTTTTTATGTATAAAAAATTGGGAGGGTGTTTTTTGTTGTTTTGGAATAAAAAATTCAAGTGTGTTTTTTCAGTTGGTATGATCAATAGGTCATATCTCCGGACTACCAACTAAGAAATGCACGACACTTTTTTTCTGTTATGACAACATCATACCCTTTTTATGTATAAAAAATTAGGAGGGTGCTTTTTGTAGTTTTGGAATAAAAAAATCAAACGTGTTTTTTCAGTTGGTATGATCAATAGGTCATATCTCCGGATTACCAGTTAAAAACTGCGCCATTTTTTTTCCACAATGAAAACATCATGATGTTTTTATGATCAAGAAATTAGAAGGAAATTTTCTTCTTATTTTGAAACAAAAATGTAACATGTTTTTTTCAAAACTTTACTTTAAAACCAAGTTTTGAAACTTAAGTTTGAGATTCACTCTGCATCCCACGTCACAAGCAAATGAAAATGTATCCTATTTATTACATTCAAATACTTGATGGTAGTTATATATATTGTTCTATTGCTTGCATGCTTTGGTAGTGAAAAGTCGCTGCATAATTATTTTACTCTTCAGTAATTATTTGCTAGCCACTCCATCAACCGATAGGAATTACGATAAAGTAAACTGAAATGTCTTTAAATATACTTTCATTCATAGTTTGACAAAGAAAGACTCGCGAGCTCTTGGTGGTTGGAAAAATTTTATATTTGGTTTCCATTATTCTGAAATCTACGCAACATTTTATAATTTGTTATCAAATGAAAGCATAAAAATTTCAGGAATAACAATCTTTATTGCTACGATATTCCGACAGTGGCAACAAAAGGTTTTTCAAGCACAGAAACCTTCTTCACTAATGTACCCTTCGTTGGCTTGAAGAAGTAATTCTCTCTGCTGCTTACTATTATTAAGGCTCTTTCACATCTTTGCTTTAAAAAATCTTTATTTGCAGCTACTTCCACTGCTGTAACGAAAAACATCTGTATCCCCTTTATGTTTTGAGAGGCAAATTGAAATAGATCATGTGCATTTAAAATCTGTCCTTCGACAGTTCTTTGAAGACTTGCCCTTATTGCAAGCTGTTTAATTGTGTCCCCTACTCCATCGCATGCATTCTTGCCATGACTCGTGGCAAAGAAATGCCATTCAGCTGTCATGTCGTGGTCTTCCTTGTGATAGCATAGTTTTTTTTTTTTTTTAATTTTACGGAGTTTTTAAACTTATCGAAAACTTGATTTTTAAAGAAATTCGTTTCAAAAATTCAATATTTTTTTTAAATTTCAGAACAACAAAAAACAGCCTTCTAATATCTTGATCATAAAAACATTACGATGTTTTCATTATAGAAAAAAAAATGGCGCAGTTGTTAACTGGTAATCCGGAGATATGACCTATTGATCATACCAACTGAAAAAACACGTTTGATTTTTTTATTCCAAAACTACAAAAAGCACCCTCCTAATTTTTTATACATAAAAAGGGTATGATGTTGTCATAACAGAAAAAAAGTGTCGTGCATTTCTTAGTTGGTAGTCCGGAGATATGACCTATTGATCATACCAACTGAAAAAACACACTTGAATTTTTTATTCCAAAACAACAAAAAACACCCTCCCAATTTTTTATACATAAAAAGTATATGATGTGGTCATTACTGAAAAAAAAAATTGGGCAGTTCTTAGTTGGTACTCCGGAGATATGACCTATTGAACATACCAATTGAAAAAACACAAAATCTGACTTCAGACAACCATTGGCAAAATTCTATTTTTCACAATCTCATTTTTGTCACTAATATTGAAGGAGAAAATAATTAGCTTTAAAATGATACGTAAACTGGCTTAATTTAATGAAAAATGAGGAAGTTATAGAGCTTTTTCAAAATGCATACCAAAAATAAAAAAGCAAAAATTCTGAAAAAAATCAAAATTTCAAAAAATTCTACAACCCTAAATTTTTATTCAAAAAACCTAAAAAAATTAATTTGAGTTTATCTCCTAGGTATCTATCCGTAAAAAAATATTGAACAAAATCCGAGACATGACGGCACATAGCCTTAGGCGATTTGACGTGGAACGACCCAATAAACTGTAAAAACTGCTAATTTTACAGCAGTAAACTAAAATTGCTAATTGTACAGTACTAAAGTGTAAAATTGCTAATTTTACAGTAATGAACTGTAAAATTGCTTATTTTTCAGTTTATTACCGTGCATTTTGCAGTTTTAAATGGGGGAGTTTCCTTCAGTCAAAAGTACTACTTTTTGTTACTGAAATTGATGGAATAATATAAAAAAATAACATGGACCCGGAAAATACTTTAATTTTTCCCAACAGTTTATTTTTTATTAATTTTTTTAAATACCCTACCTTGAAAACGGGGCGTGGTTTTTGTGACGTCAGTGATGCACCTAACAGCTCTCTTTCCAATAATAACACCATTTTGCTTGACTTGAGTTGTCCAATCGCAGGAATCGGTGACGTCACGACCTTCGACATCTCACTACTACCAATTAGATTTCGCGCTTACGTGCACCACTGACGTCATGCGCAGATTTTTTTTTTCGGAATAGCATCTGCGCACCGGTTAAAATAATTCATAAACAATATATAACTGTGTCAAAAAATTTAAAAAATGGTCAATTCCTATGTTTTGAAGCACGCTCTTTCAGAAAAAAATACTTTTGAAATTTCGGAAACTTCCCCATTGGAACCTCTGCTGCCAGTATTACACTGTTGCTTTTACAGTATAATACAGCTAAATATTACGGCAATAAACTGTAAAACTGTTAACTTTACAGTAAGAAACTGTAAATTGCTAGTTTTATAGTTTATTTCTGTGCACTTTACAGTTTTAAATTGTAACCTCGGTTGCCAGTATTTTACTGTAAAAACAACAGCTCCTTTTTTGCAGTGGAGCAATATTTTTCAAACTGAAAAAGGCGTTCTTTGTAGCCTTGAAACAAGTGTACGTAATGTTTTTTCTTGCAAATTTGTGCTTTAATAATATGCATTCGATCCATTTCTATTCCTGTGCAAAAAAAAAAAAAAAAAAAAGAAGAAGAAGAAGAAAGGATAAAAGAAGCGTCTTATTTCCCAGTCTTACATTGATCAAACTTGAAAATAAAGTATTTTATTAGGTAGGAACTGTCATATTTGCCTTTGACATTCCAGTCCAAAGTAAAAATTACACAAACAAGAAAAAGAACATCAGAAGTGGCATTCCTTTGAGCTAGAAGCAAAACTTCAGAAAACCCCAAATTCTACTGGCCATTTTTTTCCTCGTTTGTGGCACAGATTCCATCTAAACCCGGACGGCTAAATTAAATGAAAAAGAAATCAAAATTAGCAGCTCGCGCGGAATTAGAGCCAGTGGCTAAAACGGAAGAAAAAAGGCCCACGCGGGACTTTGACCCCTCCGTTTCTTATCATTTTCTTGCATCCTGACCCCAATTCGAACAACCACAGTAGCCAGCTCAGGAGATGGCCGCGAGGCAAAATGGCAGCTTTCTCTTGCGCGCGTTCCACATATTTTATAACGATTCCGATTAAAGTCGATAATGATCCGGATGCTTTTTATAGATGAATGGACGAGTTTTGTTTGGGTAACTAGTTCCGAGTTCGGTTTCTTTCGAGTCCGGTTTGAAGATGGAGGAATTAATGAATATTTAAATCGATATTTTAGCTTTCCGGAATGATACAGGTAAGGTTCCGGAGAGTAATTGCAGTTAGAATTCTGAGAAAGATTTTCCTTATTACATTTTGTCTTTGTGTGTGTGTGTGTGTGTGTGTTTGATAATAAAATATTTTTCAAAAAAAAAGGGGGGTGGAGAGAAAAGAAAGAAAGAAAGAAACAATGAAAGCGAAAAAAAGAAAGGTAAAGAGGAAGAAGAAGAAAGAAACAATGTAATAGTTACGAAGACAGTTTAATAGTGTAAATAAAGAACATCATTTTATCAACAACATTTGTTGATGCCATGTATTAATCGTGTTCTATATATTTTTGTTCCACATTATAAACATTTTTTGTAAAGATGTCGTGATAAAAGAAAGTGTTGAACATATTTCCGAATGCGTAATGATAAAAAAAAAAAAGGTACAAAATTATTTATGCATGAAAATAAAAATGGATGGGGGGGGGGGGGGAGATACAGAAACGAAACAAAAGTTTAATGCCAATGAACCAATAATAAAAAAAGCAACAAGCTATATGTTTCACAAAAAATAGTTTTTAAAATACCATAAATAGAAGATTTCAAGAAAAAAGTGAATTACAAAATAAAAATTGAAATTAAAAATGAAGTAAACCAGTATGTTTGCCAGTCACATTTTTTTTAATTTACCGAAAGCACAATTCAAATGAAACGCTTTTTGTGCTTTTATATAACCCTCCCCCCCTTCCGATATTCTCTCTCTCTTTCTAAACCGCGTTCATGAAAACACGTGGGGACGGTAAAAAAAAAAAAGATCCCATTCTTTATTTCACTGTCAAAAATGAGCTGTTGTTTTTACAGTATAATTCTGGCAGCCGAGGATCCACTTTAAAACTAAAATACAGTTTATTGATTTTTATATTTTATTGTTACAGTTTATTGATTATTGTATTTAATTTTACAGTTTATTGACATAAAATTTAGCTGAATTATATTGTAAAAGCAGTAGTATAATACTGGCAGCAGAGGTTCCAGTTTAAAACTGTAACATTCACGATAATAAGCTGTTAAATTGGCGATTTTACAGTTTAGTGCTGTAAAATTAGTAATTTTACAGTTTAGTGCCGTAAAATTAGAAATTTTGCAGTGTATTACTATAAAATTAGTTGTATTATACTGTAAAAACAACATTCATTTTTTACAGTGTAGCCAAAGTACACTTTTGGACCTTTCTATCTGACCAGGAGGCGAATGACAAATACAGACACACTTTCTGTTTTTATTTTGTGTTATTATTATTTTTCAAGCAGATTACATCGCAATGCGGTATCCTATCCACAACGTTTAATTAACTTACTAGCTACGTGGCCCGGCGTTGCACGAGCTGTAATGTAGTGAATGCAGTTTGAGAAAACTGCCCGCCGCCAAGGCGGCTCGTCTTTAAAGTAGTGAGCAAAGTTTAAATAACCTACTCGCCGCCAAGGCGGCTCGCCTCTAAAGTAGCGAGGAAAGTTTCAACAAACTACTCGCCACCGAGGCGGCTCGCCTTTAAAGTAATGAGGAAAGTTTAAACAGTTTATTCGCCGTCAAGGCGGCTCGACTTTACAGTAGCGAGGAAAGTTTCAATAAACTACTCGCAGCCAAGGCGGCTCGCCTTTTTAGTACCAAGGAAAGTTTCAATAAGCTACTCCCTGCTAAAGCGGCTAACTAAAAAGCTTTCCTGCATCAAAGAATCAATCGAATTATTTGCACATGCTTCCTCAAAAATAAAGACGATGTCAAGTAGCGTATACTTAGCACTCTCCCTAAATAACAAATAGAATTCCTTACCAAAAAAAAATTATTTCCAAACAGCTTTCTTCCTGTAAAATTAATTGCAAAATTCTAAACGAAAAAGTTCTTCTAATATTTGGATCGCAGTCAAAAAAAGTCCCTTCTAAAACAGCAATTGCAATTTTATTTAAAAACACATTTTCAAAATGGTACCAGAGAAAAAATG
The DNA here is from genome assembly GCA_038373865.1 of Uloborus plumipes. Lineage (NCBI taxonomy): Eukaryota > Metazoa > Arthropoda > Arachnida > Araneae > Uloboridae > Uloborus > Uloborus plumipes. The sequence goes on from JAXGGA010009685.1 coordinate 7,367, forward strand.
TAAGGCAGGGATTCAAGTGAAACACCATTGCAATCGCTTCGACTTGCAATCGCTACTGGAAGTGAATTACATTATCATCAACTTAACTTGGCACTGACGTCACTACGAGTGGAGCCAATAAGAGCTCACAAGCAGTCAGTGATCTCCTCTTATTCGCCAAGTAGGCTGTGACGTTTTATATAGCTCATTTTTCATAGGCAAACGTCACGCTGACGTCACGATGTTTTTATCAAGAAACGTTCTAATGTAATTCATTTCCAATAGCGATTGTAATTTGCAATCGCCTGTTTCACTTGAATTCCTGCCTAAGTCATTAATAATTAGACTAAAAACAATTGTTAGAACTTTGATATAACACGTATTCAAAATGACAATGGAAAAAATAACACTCATTCATTTTAAAAAGTTCAATTTAATTAATGTTTTAATTTAAAATCGCAACGGAAAGAAATAAATGTCTTGGAATTTTAAATAATTCAATAATTTAATTAACGTTTTAATTTAAAATGGCAACGGTAAGAAAATAATATCTTGGAATTTTAAAAAGTGCAAAGCATTTAATTTACGTTTTAATTAATATCTCAGCTAATTAACGTCGAAGAATTACGCGATTGGTCTTATTGTCTTCCATAGAAAATTTCGAATCGAATGGTACTATGTTTGATTCTCTACTCTCAGTGGTTTTTGAGGAGTTCAAGCTTCAAACGGACAGACAGACAGAAAGACAGACGCGGACAGATTTTAATAGTAGTAACTAGCTGCGTGGCCGGCGTTGCACGGGTTGTAATGTAGTGAAGGCAGTTTGAGAAAACTATTCGCCGCTAAGGCGGCTCGCCTTTAAAGTACCAAGGAAAAGCTTAACAAACTACTTCCCGCTAAAGCGGCTCGCTAAAAAGCTTTCCTGCATCAAAGAATCAATCGAATTATTTGCACATGCTTCCTCAAAAATAAAGACGGTGTCAAGTAGCGCGTACTTAGCACTCTCCCTAAATAACAAATAAAATTCCTTTCCAAAAACAATTATTTCCAAACCGCTTTCTTCCTGTAAAATTAATTGCAAAATTCTAAACGAAAAAGTTCTTTTAATATTTGGATCGCAGCCAAAAAAAGTCCCTTCTAAAAACAGCAATTGCAATTTTATTTAAAAACACATTTTCAAAATGGTACCAAAAATATGTCATTACTAATTAGAATAAAAACAATTGTTAGAACTTTGTTATAACACGTATTCAAAATGACAATGGAAAAAAATAACACTCTTTCAGTTTAAAAAGTTCAATTTAATTAACGTTTTAATTTGAAATCGCAACGGAAATAAATAAATATCTTGGAATTTTAAATAGTTCAATAATTCAATTAACGTTTTTATTCAAAATGGCAACGATAAGAGATAAATATCTTGGAATGTTTTTTAATTTAATTAACGTTTTATTCAAAATGGCAACGGTAAGAAATAATGTCTTAGAATTTTAAATAGTTCAATAATTTAATTAACGTTCTAATTCAAAATGGCAACGGCAAGAAAAAAATGTCTTGGGATTTTAAATAGTTCAATAATTTAATTAACGTTTTAATTCAAAATGGCAACGGTAAGAAATAAAAGTCTTGGAATTTTAAATAGTGCAATAATTTAATTAACGCTTTAATTTAAAATGGCAACGGAAAGAAATAAATGTCTTGGAATGTTAAATAGTGCAATAATTTAATTAACGCTTTAATTTAAAATGGCAACGGAAAGAAATAAATGTCTTGGAATTTTAAAAGTGCACAGAATTTAATTAACGTTTTAATTAATATTTCAGCTAATTAACGTCGTACAAGTACGCGCTTGGTCTTATTGTCTTCCTTAGAAAATTTCGAACCGAATGGTATTATGTTTGATTCTTTACGCTCAGAGGTTTTTGAGGAGTTCAAGCTTCAGACGGACAGACAGACATACAGACAGACAGACAGACGTGGACAGATTTTAATAGTAGAAATTTACAACATTGAATATATTATTTGAAATTTCAAGGAATTTTCCCCTCTTAAATTCATAAATCAAGTACGATATACACCGCAAAAAATAAATTGTTGTTTTTACAGTATAATACTAAAAGCGGAGGTTTCAGCTTAAAACTGTAAAATCGCAGTAATAAACTTAAAAAAAATTGCAATTTTACAGTTTATTACTGTAAAATTAACGATGCTACAGTTTATTACCATTAAATTAGCTGTATTACACTGTAAAAACAACAGTGTAATACTGGCAGCAGAGGTTTCAGTTTGAAACTGTAAAATGCACAGTAATAAACGGAAACTAGCAATTTTACAATTTATCACTGTAAACTAGCAATTTTACAGTTTACTACTGTAAAGTTAGCAGTTTTACAGTTTATTACTGTAAAATTACTGTAGTAATAGTGATATCATACTGTAAAAAGTACATTCATTTTTTACAGAGTATGAGGCACTGAAGTAATTTGCAAATGGTGGCTGGAAGAGGTAAAACCAAGAATTAGCTCCACTTAAGTAGGATATGAGCTGCCTAATGAGACAGCTGCCTTGTCCCAACAAAATTGAAGTGTTCTTCTACCTTTGGTGTTGATCTCCTGAGTATGTCGAATTTCAGCTCCATGAACTGATATTGCAAAAACTTTTGAACTCTACACTGTCTCATTGTTTTTTTTTTAATTCTCTTAATCAATGAATTTACTCATATTTTTCCGACAAAACTTTTTTTTTTTAAATATAAATTGGAATCATTAAAAAAAAAAAGATGTTTTTCTTTTTTTCTTAAATAAATGTATGCTTTTCTTTAGAACGGCTTTTTTACTTTTTAATGGAGTGGTGCTTTTTTTTAAAGAAATAATGTGTACTTTTCAGATTGAACGACATATTTCTTTGTTTCTTAGAAAGTAAATAAATAAATAAATAAAAATGAAATTGTATTTTCTCTAGTACAAGATATTTCTCTCTCTCTCTCTTTTTGTTTTAAATCAGTTCATATTTCTTGCAGAAAGATAGGTTTCATTCTTTCTTTTCTCTTCTTTCTTGTCTTTAAATTACATTATTTTCTATAAAACAAAGCATTTATCCTCTTCTCTCTTTTTTGTTTAGCCAATTAATACATTTATAGATAGACCAAATCTTTTCCTTTATTTTTTTTTCCTTTTTGTTGATGATATTGCGTTTTCTACAGAACGAGATAGTTCTCTCTTTTTTCAAATCAATTCATACTTTTTACAGAACGGCGTATTTCTTTTATTTTCTTTGTATTAATTAATTTTTTTCTCATTGAAATTAAATTTTCTATGGAACGGGACATTACTCTCTCTCTCTCGTTTTAAAAATGCATTCACATTTTTTATAGTACAATCTACTTCTTTTTAAAGTGAAATCATCCTTTTCTTCTTAATTTTATTTTTACAGAACTTATCTTTTATTTTACTTTTTTTTTGGAATAAATTGATTATATTTATAAAATGGTCATCCTTGAAGCTTTTTACGTTTTGCTTAAATATTATATCATCACTGATTTTTTTTTATTTTTTTTTTTTAAGATCATAGAGTAGGGTGGACCGGAAAGGACTTCTTTTTTTATTTCGATGATGGGTATTGCAGAAAAGGTGCCATTGGGGGAGCAAAGTGAAAGGGAGCAAAAAAAGGGGGGGGGGGGGCAAAAAAAAATTGTACATTTTTTGGTCAATTTCCTGATTTGCCGCAATTGCCTTAAAGTTTGGAAAAAATGCAGTTTTTTGAGATTTTTAGGAAATTACTTTAAAAAAAAAATTCTAGCTCCAAACAACTAGCCCAGAATTGTAGTTATTTAAGAAAAGTACGACGAAAACCGCATTTTTACGTTTTTACAAAATTTAACTTAAAATGTAGAAAAAAAAAACTGGAAACTGCCAACTCTTCTATGCATTTGTGGAAAAGGAAGGAATTATAAAACAGACCTCAATTTTTTTATGGAATTTCTATGCACCCAATGGCACCTCTTCTGCCCTACCCGTTGTCGAAAATAATAGATTCTTTTTAAAATAATTTACTGAAAATCTCGAAAAAAACTTCATTTTTTTCCAAACTTCAACGCATTTGAAGCAGATCAAGAAACTGACCAAAAAATTTCAAACTTTTTATGTTCACTCTGCTCCTTCAATGGCACCTTTTATCCATCATCGAAATAAAAAGAAAAGGTCTTTTTCGGCCCACCCTATCATAGAGGTGTTTAAAAATGAATGTTTTTTTTTTTTTCAAATCCTTTTGTTGCAACGGAAAAAACCAACTCGGAGTCAAAAGAAGCAACACAAGCAATCAATGATCTTCGTGAGATCCGCTATAAAGTTCCATCACCAAATAGAACAGGAAGATCGGAAGATCACCTTGCTCCAGAACAGGCGATAAGTGGCGAAAATAAAAAACCTTGTAGCGTGACCGGCCACTTTGAGAACAATGGCGTCATTTTCACTTTCTTTTCCCCTGCTGGAGCTATCATCGAAATCTTATTTCATCTTCATTTCTTAAGCTCTAATATGCTCTTTCAAGAAAGCAATAAAATGGATTCTCATTCAAGCATGGGCGTCGCTGCCTGCTGAAGATTGGGGGGGACTTTGGAAAAAGAAATGCTAGGAAAAATTTATGTTTTTTAAACATGTTTAGCCTTTGTAAGGACCAGTGAACATTGCAATTTTCAAATAAGGACCACAAGGAGTCATATTCGGACCCGTCGTGGGCGGGGATTGCTGACCCCCCCCCCCCACTCATTAATTTTAAACACATCTTAAACACTGAGAGAAAAAAATGGGTTCAGCTTCTTTTCTAAGAGGGAAGTCATAATCGAAAAATATTATTTACCCAGAAATAAGAGAGTACGGGGGTTTTTCCCCCAGAAGTTTTTTCGAATTGGTGGTCTTAAAAATGCATTTTAGACGATATTTGGTAATGTTATGGGAGGAGAGGTTCGAGGGCGCTCTTATGCCCATTTTTCGATATCGAAACGTTAAAAACTCCATTATTATCTCTGATCGTACTATGAAAAGGGGGGATCGGGGATTTTTTCGAAATCGTATTGCTAAAACGCAATTTTAGACTATCTTTGCTAATATAACGCAGATTAGATATTCGGGCTCCCTCTTTTCGGAAAATTATATAAATTACAGCCTTAAAATGCATTCGAAACAATTTTTGGCAATGGTAGTAGTGGAAGAGCTTCCCTGAATATTTTTGGAAATTGAAATCTTAAAAATACAATTATAGATAATATCTGGTTGTTTTAAGAAAAGGGAAGTGCGGGGGTTCTCCCCCGAAACTTTTTTTGAAAATGTAACTAAAAAAAAACGCAGTTTTAGACGATCTGCGTTGATGTTAGGGGAGGGGAGATTTTTGGCCCAGCCCGGAACTTTTTCAAAATTGATGGGTCATCTTTGGTAACTTTAAGAGGACAGACAAATATTCGAACAACGTGATTTTAGTTCACTGTCAATGATGTTAGGGTAGGAATTTTCGAGAACTCTCCGTCGGAAACCAAAGTTTAAGCCCTTTAAAATGAAATATAGGACGATCTTAAATGTTGTTGACAAGACAGAGAGGGAAACAGAGACGCCTTCTTTTTTAATGAGAGATATGTTTATTCAAGTTGAAGCGGCAAAAGAATTTTTAAAAAAATGGTTTTTACTCCCACACCTCACATTTTATGCTCACGTTACAGTATTCAAAAATTCATGCATTTGATCAATAACAATGCAAAAGCTTAATTTAGTGCTTGAAAAAAAAATTAATGTTTTTCCTCCTGCTTTTATTGCGTCATAATTTTTACTTTTGATAAAAACAAATGAAGGGCCAGGGGGGAAAAAGATGAAAGTGACCAAAAAGCGATTTCGAGAAAAACGAAAAACAAAGTTTGACTTCTCGTAACTCCTTGTGTAGTTGACAGAGTATTCATGCACATTTCGGTCGATTCTCATCTTTTTTCCCCCTTGTTGTTCTACCAGATGATAGTGCTCCTTCATAGCCCCTAGATAGTGCTAATATCTCAAAATTGACGGAAAATTGACTTTCATCTTTTTTCCCCTTGGCCCTTCAAATAATTAAAAACGATTAAATATAAGTTTTCAGGGTGAAGACTGTCTAAAAAGTTCTGACTTCTTAATATACAGTGTAATTTACCAGGGAAAAAAATTCCCTTTATAATTATTTATCTGGCATTTTGATCTCTAACAATGTGTGAAAAAATCTTTCTAATATTTTTTTCTTTTTAATTTAATTTATTTTTATTATTACTTCTTAGCCTCACCTCCAAGCAAGCATTTGTTTTGCTTCAATATTACCTACACTGAGAACGATCTTTCACCTAATTCTGAAAGTTCCATTTTGAAATTTATAATTCTCAGCTAAAAATTAGGTTTGAAAATTTCAATTTAAAATAATTTGTATGAAAGATAAATAACTTGCTCTTTTTAATGATAATTCAGTTCCTTTTAAAGCTTTTCATGGAAATGCAGCGATAAACTTTCAAAAAAGAATTTAGTTATCAAAATAATACTCATAACTAAACAAGCCTTATTATTTCCTCACTTAAAAGATGAAACAGAATATTTTCCACGTAAACTATTTCTTAGTTATTTGAAAATATAATTCTAATTTGGAAAAAAATATTTTGTTTATCAACACTACTATTATTGTATGTTTTCTTTACAACTCAAATTTCATAAAAATGTATATCAATTAGTAAGTACCAGTGGCGTACGCAGACAAATCATTTCAGTTGGGGCTGAGTCAAGACTTTTTGAGATTGGGGGAGGGGGGAGCACTTCATGAAATGTAGCTAAAAAAGTAAATGTCTCGAATTTCTTCTTCAATGCCTAGTTAAGTCGACAAAAATACATAATTAAAAAAAACATTTTTTTCATTAAAATTATTGTGAAGAAAGCGTTCTGATGGACACAAAGAATGATAAATTTAGATTAAAAAAAAATTCTTCATTGAAAGAAGGGTTGCTGAAACACTTGTTTGCAATATTTTGGCTAATTAACGCTCTAATAATGTTAATTTTGTAGTTTATTTTACTATTGTTCCCAATATTGGGTTTCAATTAAACTTTCTAAATTTTATTTAACAAAATCTGTGACTGAAAAACATTAATCGGCATTTCTGAAACATAGATTTGCAATAAAAATGACCAAAATGGAATAATAGGATAATAATAATCATGACGAACAGTAAAATAGACATGTCAAAATATAAAAAAATCTTTCTTTTAATTTTGTCCTGTAGTTAATTATCTGTTCTAAAAGCTTTTCTCATTTGAGATTTCAAAAAAAAGGGAAATTTAGAAAAAAAACTTAGCTTACATTTTTAAAATTCATTTTGAAAATTTCGGAGCGAGCTGCAGCCCTATCAGCCCACCCCCTGAGTACGCCACTGGTAACTACAATAATAAGAAAATACTAAGCTAACACGAAAATACAGGTAATTTTCTCTTGTTGTGTATTATTTAACTTGTTCAAAAATTTAAATTACTTAGATCAAAAATAAGCATCTTAATACTGATTAGTATACGCTCATCGAAAATATTCCAATCAAATATCTTGTAATGTTCATTGTAAATAAATATGAAAAAGCATTTCAGCTAAAAATCAGATTAGTATTAAAAAAACTCTACAGAGTCTACTTATGTTAGCGTAGTATGATTAAGGGGCACACAGGGACGGATACAACTGCGGGGCGATGGAGGCGATCGCCCCCTTCTTTGAGGACCTCTCCACGGGTAGTTTTCCGATATTGAAACTCAAAAAATCTTTTAGACAATTTATAAATGTTGGGGGAAAGAGGTTTGATGCTCTCCCCCGGAAATATTTCGGAATTCAAGTCCGAAACTTTTTGTGATTAATATTTGCGAACCAGTATATATAATAAAAAGTAAGTTATAAAAACCAATTTTCCTTCCATTGAAAAATTCCTAGATTCGCTCTTGAGGGCATATTAGTATTTCCTTCAATGCATAAGCAATTTGTGGCACTGATGTCTTAAAAATCTCTCTGTGTGCTCAACTCTTATCGGTAAAGGTATACGGAGTTAACAAGATATTTTGTTAGATCTTTTTTATGTTATAACAAAAACAATAAAATGAGTAAAACTTACACGATTTATTTCCTCCAAAAATGATACTCTTTACTGGATAGGACATGCTGTACTGAACCGATGGATAGCTCTATACTTTATGAAAGGAGTCGCTTTCCATGAAGAAAGATCCTTCTCTAGCTGTTCTCCGAAAAAATTTCTTGCTCACATCATGTGGCAAAACAGGTGGACACATCAGTGCCCCTCTAAAGTAAGTACTTAAAGCCCCTTCCTCTCTGGGGGTACATTAAGGGGGGGGGGTCAGAGAGAGATTTTTTAGTGTCCATTGCAAGGCCGTATCCAGAAAAAAATTTCGGGAGGGGCCCAGTTTCGCACATTGCCCAAACACACATACATTTTTGTGTGTGTATGAGTCGAATTTCTAGCTGACCCCCCCCCCATTGTTTGATGTGTGCGTGTTTTTTTCATTTCTTTATTCTTTTTATTTTCTTGACCTGACCTTTATTGGAGGTAGAGACATATGCAATGAGAACTTTTTTAAGTGGAGTAGAATATCCATAATTTTAGGGGGTCCGGGGGTTTCTCCCCCGGGTAAGTTTTTGAAAAAAAGTTTTAAAATTCTGCATTTTGAGGCCTTATATGGGGGCAATTGGAACTTCAAAAACATGTTGGAAAAGTAGGCAAACAACAATCTCATAAATTTTCTGCATTCTTTTGCAAATTAAAATTAATCAAAGCATAAAAAAATATTTAGTTTCACAAACGATTAATATTAAGCGACAGAGAGGAAGGACAAGGGTGGAGAAAAGATTAACACATTATCACTTGCTTACATCGGTTTTCATTCACTATAGTTACATGGTAGTTTTTGATCAGTTCTCCAACTCACCGACAGACACAGCACTTAGTAACATAAAATAACCAATAGTATAAAACACATAAAATTCTTTAAAAGAAATAGTGTAGAGATTTAAAAAATAATTAACGAGAGAGAAACATTCTGGCCATTTAGTTAATTCATAGTAATTATTGGATAAGAAATAGGATTGAAGCACTTTTGAAGGAGTTTTAAAAAGGTATTTAATGATTTTCAAAGACTCTAGAACAGTTAAAATTCTTTAATGCATTTCATTTGCACTTTCCAGTCTCTAACGTTTTAATAGTTGATTGAACAGTCTTACAAAATTGTTAAAACTTTGAAAGACACATCTGTTAAAGATTAAAAATAGATTTTAAAAAATACTTATAACGACAATTTCTTTTTCAATCACTAGTACTGCAGAAAACGAAAAAGAATACAGGTAGGGTAATATTTTTTCTCGTGCTTAACATATTAATAAAGGAATCAATTACATAGTAACTTCTAAAATACTGAATTAGGTATTTAATGAATAGTCAGAAATGAAACATGTCAGTCACAAAAAATTATTTTTGAAAATATGCTACAAAAAATGCTTTAATATGATTTTTGCATTACGCAGAATATTTTTTTTAATCAAGGAGCTGAGTTTCGCGCAACTTGAAGCTCACCTCCCCTCCATTTGTGTTAGAAACTTTAGAATTCAAAGTTTACAGCTACATTTAACAGAGTTTTCAAGGTTTTCAAGCATTTGTAAATGGATTTTTTTAAAAGTAATTTTTGTACTTTTTCTTGCCATTTGAAATTAAAAAAAAAAAGAACACTTTTTTTTCTGTTTTACATTATAAAACATTTCGGGTTTCGGGGGGGGGGGGCTCGGGCCCGTCGGGCCCCCCTCTGGATACGGCCTTGGTCCATTGTTATGCAGCTGGACACTGTCATCTTTCCCCCTTAAATGAGTTGGCAGGGAAAGAGGGATGGGTGTCGTTATCAGAGACAGGATCCTGAGAAAATTTTGAGATAAGGTAAAGTGTACAAAAGAAAATTTATTTCTTGGATAACAGGTTGTCACTTTCCCTGCTTTTAATGGCAGGTTCTCGATGGGCTAATTCTGATGTAATTCCTTTCTACAAAAAAAAAAAAAAAAAGATGTTCATACTTTGCTAATATTGTAACGTAAATTCCGTTATTTGGCATTGGAATATATTTAATGAAAATATTGGGGAGAGGGGGGGGGGGACTTTGTACTATTTCGAAATGTAGGAAAGGGGGAAGTGTCCAGTCCCCGTGCCATGACACCCGCGAGCTCAATGGAGATAATATTCACTTTAAGGCAGAAGGGGGGAAAAGGAAAGTGGGGGAACGTTTGCTGCAGGACTCAGCCCCTGCGTCCCCCCCCCCCCACAGCACGGACTAGACCACATCTTCGAGAGAGAACAGATTCGACCTCAATTTTAAAAGCCCTTCAACGATCAAGTAACCTAACCAAGGAAAACACAAGAAACCCCCTCTAAGATTTATTTATTACTTCTCCTGTCCCTGTCGGAGCAAGGAGGGAGAGGGTGGGGTAGGAAAAGGGAAAGTCTCTATTGTTAAGTGGAGGAATTGGATCTTACTACGCAGTGATGGGTTTTGTAGGAGGAAAATGATGGCTCCAATAACGATGCTAAAAGCACCAAAAGCCCGAGACAGCTGCAATGGGAAAATAACTGAGACGGTCTTTCAAGTAGATACGGAAGTTTTCGTTATATCAGTTGTGATTGGAGAATTTAATTTTGATTTAGAAAAGGTCCCGTTTTTTTTTTTTTTTCAAAATTATTATTTTAAAATATTGGGGATCTTCTGGTGATTTGAAAATATTGGGGGGGACATGTCCCCCTTGTCCCCCCCGCCAACGACGCCCGTGCATTCAAGCGTAACGTTCCATGGGAGCTGGTGTATCTTTGGAAACAAAGCAATTCGAAGGGGAAGCAAGTTAATCCATTGTTGACAGTAAGTCACAGTTGCAGATAACAAACTGTCCGGGTGGGATTACTTGTATTCCATCAATGATTCGTGTAATGTTATTTTGGAAATAAAGTTTGGAATTTATTGCTTGCTTCTTAAAAAAAAATATATAAGATTAAACACATTTTTTTATAAAAGAAAAGGGGAAAAAATAAAATAATAATGAAATAAAAACTATATTCAAAAATAATAACGATAACCACTGAGAAAACGTAATCATGAACTTTTGTCGCCAGCACATTTTTCTGTTGTCCAGAATTAAATAATAATAAGAATAATAATAATGTTCACAAGTAAAAATATTAAATATCTCATACAAGTCATTCTTAAAGCTAAAATAGCTGGACATTTTTGTTTCCTCACAAATAATTGATTGTCACTTACCATTGTTTGATTGGTTGATTTTGTTTTAGTGGCGCAAGAGCCGTTATGGGTTATACTGCACCAATCGATTGTTTATTTTATAACATTATTTTTTCAAGTTAACATCAATTTAAACAAAGGATTAAATTTAAAAAATAGCCGACGAAATTAACTGTAAAGTAATTTTGTCACATAGGTAGAAGGACAAGAGCACAAAGTGACGAAACAAAGATGGACACGAAACATACACTAAATTAAAGATTTACCATTGGCGACTGATTTCAAGATAATGATACCATGTACACAAAGTATCCGAATGCTTTCAAAGATTAATAATTAAAAACAATTCTGTAGAAACCCCTGAAAAACTGTTCTGTAAAGTTTTTTAAATAGAGCCCGCGTGTTAACATTAATAAAAAAAGAGAAAAAAAAAAAGATTGTAACAAACATCCATTGCTAGATAAGTTTTCTACTACAGTATCAGATCAAGTGCAGATCAAGTTGAAAATAACGCACAGTTTAAATAAAGGAGGCACAAATGTTCAATCGTAGAGGACACATTGAAAACTGTTTAGATTCAATTTATATAATAAAATTATACAATAATTTCAACAACGTTTGTTTTTTTCAGCTGCTTTTATTAACTTTTAAAAGTTCAGTTTCCAATTTATATTAATATATTTTATACAACACTGTTTGATAAAAGGAATTGTTATGCAGTTTATATTTTTTTATGGGAGAAAACATAATTCACTATTCAAAGCAAGTCAATCAGGTAGTTCAACTTGCCCACGTTATTATTTTTTTCTTGAAAGAAGCTTTGAGAAAAATCTAAAAAGAGAAAAGGAAAAATCACGATAATGTTTTTGAAACACAAAATTTGCCATCACTGTATAGTAATAATTTCAAAACCACTTGAAGGTTTTCCTACATCAGAAAAGTATCCATCTTCTATAATCAATAGAGGTACATGAAAATTTTCAGTTAGAAAATGGTTGGATTTTTAGAGGGTTTTTACAGAGAATCATTTCATAAAACATTAACGAATTTCACTATTTGTGCTTTGAAAAATACTTGTTTTTTCAAAATTTAAAGAAAAAAATGAATGAAAAAAAATGTTTTGTTTCTGAAGGAGGAAAAGAGGACAAATACTTAAAAATGTCTTTCGGTATGAAAAAAAGCAAAAATACCTTCGCGAACCACCTTTGAGAAAAATAAACTAAAATTATAATTGAAAGGGTAAGTGAATAAAGGTAATATGTGGCATTTTTAAAAATTTTTAGAAAGCTTTCAAAAAAAAAAAAAAAATGTTGTGTATTTTTTAATGGATTTTTCTCTACTGGAAAAACGGGCTCATATTTTTAGTTACCAACCATTTCTGTGACTAAGGGGACAGGATATTGATGGACTTAACCCCTTCATCCATGGTAAAAAGTAAGTTTCAAAAATTGGCACATATCACCTTTATCCATTTGCCCCTTCAATTGTATGTACAAAGTGATACATTCGAAAACATGATTACAAATCAACCTGTCGTGAAATTTTGACAACCAAAAAATGAAAAGTAATTATTACTAGATTTTTTCAATCTTATGATTACGAACGTCAACTTCACAATCGATTTTGACACAGAGGCAGTTGTCGGGTATGAGTAAAAGTCAGTCATATGATTACTGAAGTGATTGAAGCTGCTTTCAGTCTTAAAGAATTTATAAAGGGGCAAAGTGGATAAACGTGACATGTGACAATTTTTAAAAATTTAAAAAAAGCTTTAAAAAAAAGTTATTTTTTTAATGGATTTTTCTTAACGGGTAAAACGGGGTCACATTCCTAGTTACCAATCATTTTTGTGACTAAGGGGACATGATACTGATGGACTTATCACTTTCATCCATGGTAAAAAGTAAGTTCCAAACATTGTCACATCACATTTATCCACTTGCCCCTTGCTATGAAACAGTTAACCAAAAATTTTTTTTATTTGGTTGACGGAGTTCTATAGATAAGAGTATCTTACAAATAAAATTTCAAATTTTTAGGTAAAAAATTTAAAGAGTTATGACGTACTAAATTTTCCAGACATCTTTTGAAATATATATTTTACCTACAAAAACGATGAAGCATCATTCGAACTTCTCAGTAAAAGTTCTCCAAACAACAACAAAACATATTACAGTGAACTCTCACTTATGCACCGCCTCATTTATGCCCCTTTTTTGCTTATAAGACGATTTTAAAAGGTCCCAGCACATTCCATAGCAAAATAACGATAGTATCATTCGTTTATGCGTCACTCTAAAGATAAATATTTCACTTATGCGCCGGATTTTCCGTAAAATGCTTAAAAAATATTTTTTTTCTTCACTTTCCTCTTTGATCTTTCGTCTTTATTGCTCATGGAAGGCATTTTTTCCGCATGAACTAAAGTTCAGAGAGGGGCAATTATCTATTATGGATCGTTTTAAAGGGAACAGTTTGTAATTAGGTATGCCACAATTTTTGTTTTCTCTTTAGATCATTGTAGTTGCGTTACAGTAATTGCCAAACCGTAGTAATATTTTCATCATTCTCTCATTAGTACCTATGTTGCCTCTTAGTCCTTTAAATAGGCTTGTTCACTTATACGTCTCTCTCACTTATGTACCTTTTTCTGTTGGTCTCTTGGGCCGGCGCATAAGTGAGAGTTCACTGTATAAGCACTTGAAATCATGAATAATATATGTGTTTAAAAATTGGAGGGGGGGGGAAGCTTTTTCGTCGAGAATGCATGTTTGGATAAATAACCCTTGTCTCAGTCTTCCAATCCATTTTTTGGAATGTTGCCAATTACAAAACGAGAAATTTTTTGCATAGATATGAAAAATAAGCGGATTGTAAAGAGTCAATAAATAAATAAATAAATACAAATCAAGCAATTTTACCAATTAATAAATGATTTGCAGCTGCTGAAAGTTCATGTCCGGTATACCGGACACCACGCTTGAAAGAGTTTAGTATTTTTTGCAAAAATTCATCCATTCAAAGGTATTGTTAATTTTTTTTTTTGTTTTATTTATTTTTTCGAAATTGACTGAACCTGACAGCGTTTGTCTGCAATTGCAAAAAATATTATTTTTGTTATTGATATAAACAATTGCTCCTCAAACTAAAAGAATCGTCCCAAATTTTGTGTGCGAGGGTGTTTATTACTTACACTGCGAAGTACGAACTGTTGTTTTTACAGTAAAATACTGACAGTCGAGGTTCCAAATTAAAACTGTAAAATGCACAGTAAAAAACTCTAAAACTAGCAATTTTACAGTTTTCTTACTGTAAAGTTAGAAATTTTAGTTTATTGCCTTACAAATTTAGCTATATTATACTGTAAAAACAACAGTACAGCAGGCAGTAGAGGTTCCAGCTTAAAACTGTGAAACGCACGGTAATAAACTAAAATTAGCAATCTTGCAGTTTATTACTGTAGAATTAGCAATGTTACAGTTTATTGCTGCAAAATTAGCAATTTTTACAGTTTGTTACTATAAAATTAGCTGTATTATACTGTAAAAACTACATTCATTTTTACAGTGTGACTATCTCCTCATCTAAGCTTCGTAATGAGTTGAAAAAATAAATAAGAAATCACGTGAAACTCCATACACAATACAATCTGTCATCAATAAGTTCGGAGTCGGAAGCAAAATTTCCTTCATCTTTCCACCATCCCACATTGAAGGATCAAAAGATTCATTAACATGTTATTTCGAGGAAACCTCTAGGTGTTTCCCCTGTCCTCTCACGAAGATATAGTCAGGGAAGTGAACATAATAATCTAGACTTTTTATTACGAAAGAATTGGTGTAATGTTTTAATGGCTAAGTTTGAGAACAAAACCACTTTGGGTTTTCCCTTTTGACCGCCCTTCCTTTGTACACTACCGGAGGAAGAACAGGAAGAGACACTTTTCCGAAGTTGTGCAATGGCCCTTGCTTTTTTTGTTATTTGCTTTGTGAAGCTCTTTTATAAATAAAGGGAGAGGTTGAGTTCTTGTTCTTTACAGTCTTAGGCTGTCCACCAGGAAATACAGTTCTTGGATTTTTGGGAATACTCGTAGTTTTTTTCTCAAAATTTTATGGATACAAACCAAAAGTTGTTTGAAATTTTCCTCAGTCATCTCCTTTTAAAAGCTCAGTCTCTTAGCCAAACGATTAATTTGCCAAACATTTCATCCAAGCATAACTTTTTTTTGTCTTACTTGCTTTGTGAAGCTCTTTTTTCAATAAAGGAAGAGATTGAGTTCTTGTTCTTTACAGTCTTAGGCTTTCCATCAGGAAATAAACTCCACAGCTCTTGAATTTTTGGGAATACTCATAGTTTTTTCTCAAAATTGTATGGATACAAACTAAAAGTTGTTTGAAATTTCCCTCAGTCATATCCTTTTGAAAGCTCAGTCTCTGAGTCAAACAATTAATTTTCTAAAAATGTCATCACTCTTGCTTTAACCCTACAGTGCATGATTTTTTGTTCTTTGAAAAAAATATATATGTTTTTCAATGTAAATAAGAAAACATGGGAAAATATTAAAAAAAAAAATAATAATTTTGAGGATAGATGGTTATATTTGCTTTAGAGATACCTAATACTTGCTTTTTATGCTTGAGTTGCCTTATGACTACATTTTGCTGGTCATAAGAAAAAATAGTCCATGTCTTTAACTGGCAACGCGATGCAGTGTAGGGTTAAGGATTAAATTGCGTGCAACTATTCAAGTTTATACTTAAATTTCATTTTATTCCTTCTTCAAAGATTTATATTTAATTGTCTTTGACATTAGAAAAACAAATTCTTTCTTTACTTTCCCCCCCTAACTAAATACAATTGTTGACTCCTCTTTTGGAAATAGCACTTTCTTTGCTTTCGTATGTAATCTTTCCAACTGCGCTCTTTAGCAAGTATTCTTACTAATGTCTCCGATTTTACAAAAGATTTTAACTCTGCTTTTCAAAAAATAATCCCCGGTGCAGTTTTCTGTAGCTGATGAATTTTTGTATTACTTCTTCTTTTAGGGGTCACACACAATACTTTGAAAATAATTTCCTTTGTCGTACATCTTCAGATAGTAAATTCAAATATTTCTTCTTCTCCACAATCTTATTTTAATTTGTAGCCCTCAGATTTAAAGCTATTTTCTTTCTTGGAAATAAATATTTATTGCTGCGATTTTTACTGATAACTTCCTGGAATGTTTCCTTTTTAGAGAAAAAAGAAGAATAATTAAGGAACTCAACTTCTCTGCTACCTAATTTTAAAAATTGAATTCCCTTCTTCTTCGTCTTCAATAAGAATCAAACCACTCCCGCTCCTCTCTTAAAAATTTATTTCAGCAACACTGCTGTTGTTAATTTTTCTAGTTGTTAACTTTTTTAGTTTGTTAAACTCTGTATATCGCTCTTTCTTTTAGGAATTTAATTGTAGCCCCTTTTAAGAACATGAAACCGTTGTCAAATCTTTTCAAAAAGCAATTGTTGTGGCTAAGTTTTTTCTGTGGATTTTAATCAATTGGCCTCGTTCATGACAACTATTTTTTTATATTATCTACTTTTATAAAACAAAATCTTTTCTTGACCTCGTGTTGCGAAACTTATCTACCGAAGTTTGCAAATTTGTGCATTGATTAAATCGTTCCTTGTGACATTGAAATATGTGTGCGTACAATCGTTTTTGCACTTTTTCGATAATAGAACAAGTTTGCTCATGAATCAATTTAACACACAGGCGAAAAAACCTGGCGTATGATATCGGAAATTGCTACAAATTTGCAGTATCAAATATAAAGAAATTTACAATGTCCAATAACATACGACAAGTCATTTTCATGCATTAGACAATCAGTTTTCCCCCAGAATTTTACAGAAGTACTATGTCCGCTCATATATGAAAATATCATAATACTTTTTATTATGATTAGACGTACATCACTGACGCTAATTTCTCTTGGACAGTCCAAGTGAGAGATAAAATCAAAACAAGAAAACTGATTTTATCGAAATTTAACCTGAAAATATTATTAAAAAAATAATGTTCTGCTTGATTGAAAAAAAAATTGTTTCTATCGTAATTTTTTTCGATAAAAACAAGTATGTGGTGAAAAAGAGCCTTTAAAATTGATGGTAAGTTGATAGTTTGAATCAAGAAAGGCTTTAAAAGCCTGGATTTTTCAAAAAAATTGAAAAATTTATATCCTTTAATTCTGTGGTTACCTTAGTTCAGCCATAAAATAGTTTGTTGATTTCATTAACAATAAATTTCTATAATTAGATTATATTCATTTGTGCTTTTGGCAGCGATTAAAAATCTTATTCCATCTGACCAGAGTGAGTAAAATAAAAGCTTTTAATAACAGACCTTGAATTTTACACATGTTTATACATTTACTAAGTCTGAGATAATATTTTTTTTATTAGTAAAGATAAAAAAAAAAAAAAAAACAGCCACTTTTTTTCTTCTGTTTTTAGAATGCCCGCTTAGTTCAAGGGCTTACACATCGGAATCAACTAATTGAAAAATCAAAGTTCTCCGATGCTTACTTAGCACGTAATACCGCATCGCGTAATTTCTACTACTTTCTCCACTTAACTGCGACCGATACTTGATGGAAGGCAGGAAATCAGTGCAGCCTATCACCTTCCCTTTCGATTGTTCGAGATCGGCCTGCGATTAGAAAACTTTCACTGGAAGGAAAGGAAGAACAAAAGCCACCCGCAGGCAGGTCAAACAAATTGGCTCTCTCTCTCTCTCTCTCGTTCTCGCAAGCAGGTCAGCAAAACACGAGGCGAAAACGGAATCATAACAGCGGGCACCAAAAATAAAGCACGAGGAAAAATAACAGAGCGGGACAATCCAGAAGAAGATGGAAAAAAATGCTGCAGATCGGATCTGGCCGTTTATCTCCAAATAGGTCCAGGCACCCTTAGGCATCGGCGTGATTTCTGATATCCCTTTTTAACAAATAATAAAGAGTTGGCTGGTTGGCTGGTCGGATTTGATCTACTTTAATACACCTTTTCTTCGGAGGTTCACCAACCTGCGCTACAATCTCTAATCAACAACCCCAACCACGTCCCAAAATTAGAGTCTGAAATATCTTTAGCCAAAAGGGCAAGGCTACGGGCAGCGAGGACAAATGTTTTCCTCAGCAGAAAGGGGTATTTAAGGTGTTTGGAGATCGACATTAGGACAGTTGCTCTTTTGGGTTTGTTCCAGCATTGGTCTTCCATTTTCCATTCTATCAGATCTCCAACAACCACTCCTCTCGGTAAGGATTATTCTACTGGATTATATCGGATTATACTTGGATTACATCGCTCGGTGGGTATTTCATTCGAGAAAACGATCTCCGCACCTAAATGGATTATTCTATCGAAGAACGATACAAAGGATTCGAATATTGCCAGCATGTTACGTTCTCTGTACCATTTGCGAGTTACCCCCAAAAATGGCCCCTGTAACAGTGAAAGTGTTCTTTGCCGACACTCCCCTCTCCTGAATTTCAATTTTTATAGTTGCCAGGAAAAAAAAACCTGAAATATTAAATGTTCTTTTCAATTTTTAGTCATTTCGAATTTGTGTTGTAATTAGAACTATTCCGCAACTGCTCAGGTCACAGACCTTGTGACGTAGCTCTGATCAGCTATGACGTCATGAGAATGAGTCATCCTATAAGATGTTACAAATTCAGAAAAAACTTCTCAGTTGCTCAGATTAAGTGGAGTTCTTTCATAAGTGAAATTACAGTCGAAAAATATTTTTTGTTCAATTTTCCTCGACATTGAAAATTTTAAAAATACCGATTTTTCGGATAAGAGGATAGATTCTTGTGACGTAATTGACTGGTGAGTTATGACGTCATGGGAAAGACTTAGTTGCAAAGTAATGCTACCAATTTAATGTTAGATTTTAGTTGCAACGGGACTGCAGAATAACCATAAAAGCGAAATGTTTTATTATTAAAAGTGTCTAATTATGCAACTCTGACAGTAAAAATATTTAAAGCTGTAAAATATTTAAAAGAAAATCGATTTAAAGTTTTAAAACTTCTAATTTCACAATAATTTAAAAAATAGTTTTAATAATCTTTAAAAAATAATTAATTTCAAGAAAATAAAGTAAGAAAAATAATATACCTGGTACCGAGTACAGTCCCTTTTCTGATTTCGATATTATGACAATTATTTCGCAAATAACAGCTCAAGGTATGTATTATATATTCAAGCAATTACTATTGAACCTCAAATAAGTCCGGTTTCTCTTTACTTTTCTGGTATACGGTTAAAAATTATTTGAATGAAAAGTCTGATGATTTTTCTGACTGGTCGGTCAACTGTGACTAAGATACTTCCTCTGGCGAATGTCTTTCAAGTTATTCAGTTTGTGAGCAAGGTCAGTGCATAAGGCAGACAGTTACAAATCTTGTTACCTAAAGCATCACTTTATTTATGCTTATTGATGTCTGCATTGTTTCCAAACTTTATAAAATTATACTGAAACAGTTAGTAAATGAAGAACTTGTTTAACTGGTTTGGTTTTACATGTATTTATAAAAAATGGTTCTGAATTTACTCCAAAAAGAATAAGGTGCTAAGTTGTAAAGCATTTTGATTTAGTTGAATGTAACTTTGATTAAATTAAGGGCGCGCAAAAATACTTTTATTACTGTAATCTTAACATTTTGCTTTAGTTAAATGTAATTATGATTTTAATTAAAATAACAAAGATACTTCAATAACTGTTATTAAAATTTAATATTTTTATATTTTTTTTACAACTTAAAATTATTATTCAAAGTTGTTATTGATATTTGAAACAGTTCTGATTTTTTATCAAATACTCTGTTAAGCTCAGTTCAGTTATTTTATACGCTGCTCAATTTTGAAATCTATGCCGCGAAATATTTTATTCGTGTTTTAAAATATCGGTTCGGATTTGTTTGTGGAATTTTTGAGATCCCCCTGTCACCCATCTTCCGATAAACGCTCTCACTTTTTTTGAACTTAGAACCAAAACAATATTTCAGCTGTCATAAGTTGTAAATAATAATAGTTGTTGATATTTGAAAGCTGAAATATTAGCATGTTTTTTTTCTCTAAAGTAAAATAAATGATATTTATTTTACTTCAGAGGAAAAAAATCCATTCTCTGAATACACTACATTGCAAGGATAGTTAACTTTCAAAAATAAATATTTGTAACAGAACCCAGTGAAATATTTCTCCCATATTTTAATACCTTCCTTTGCAAAAAATAGAAAAAAATTAAAAATAAATAAATAAATAAATGAACCTTTTCTGTTTCAAGTCAATGCTAAAAAATAGTTTTACAAATTTCTTTGCAAATTCAAAAACACTGTCTTACAAAAAAGTATTTTTAAAGTGTATTTCGAGAAAATGATGCTGCATTTTCAAAAACTAAATTGAATGCTCAGTTTCAGGAGTTAGTAGAAAAATGAACTAATTTTAGTAGGATATGTAATGATATAAAGTTAAAATTATTTGGAATTATTTTTATGTATGATGCAGTTTTGTGGCAACTGCATATTATTCTCTTCAGTATAAGCGTGAGATAGTTTTTACATTTTGTAAAAAAATACTAGAGTATAACATAAAATTAACATTAACACTGCAAAAATTTTTTAAAATTATGAAGAGGGTGGTATGCTCAAGATGCCATATTTTTCTTTGGAACATTTTATCATCACCCTGAAATCCCTCTTTTAAAAGTAGACGTCTTGTGTAATTTAGAGATGACCTAAAAATGGGGCAGTCAAATTTGAACGATAAACCGAACAACTTACGGGGCGAGTACGCAATACTTGTTACGCTACAATTTCTGAGTTAGGGCAGCAAAAAAGTGAAGGACAGCCAAGGTCGTCAAGTTTTTATGCTCTCATTGCTTATTTTAGAAACGGGGCAGTTTTAATGGAAAAAAAGAATTTTATAAAAGGGAATGCATAGAATGTGACCCATTTCGTAAAAATGAAATTTAAAAACACTGAGGAAGTCAAATTATTCATTTTGAACTTAATCAAACAAAATTAAATTAGTTGATTATGTTTTTTAAGTATATAATTAATCATACATTTCCTTTCTATACTTTTCACGAAGTAGAATTCTTATTACTATACTTTACTAAGGCCAAATACTAGACATAAAAAGTCAGCATTGTTACTTTAATGAGAGGACACTTAATTCTCAGTTCTAGAGCTCGAGTACGCCATCTTGTAGTAATTTAAGAAATTAGCCAAAAAGGTAAAGTATTGCAGCTTGGCAAGACCAAGGCAGATTGATTAGACAGTTGCAAATGGGTGTGTCTTTGTTTTACCTCTTTCAATATTGGAAAGGGACTGCAACGCATTTATAGTTATTTCGACTGTTAATAGCCTGTAGAATAACATTATAGTTTACTAACCAAAGATCTCCTATAATTTTCCACATGAGACATAATGGGCGTAAATTAGATCATTAACTAAAAGATCTCTGTGCCCCTTTCTACAACTGTTCGAAATTCTGTCCGTAGCGAAGTCAGCCCAATTCACATAACTAACTAAAAGAAGGACAAAAATAAAGTGAACTGAAATACTAATCCAACTTTGCACAAATCGCCAAAACAAACAACCCTTCTCTTGCAGCAGTCATGAATCGTCAAATGATGGCAGCCCTCCTCGTCGGCCTCGTCCTCTGCGCCTTCGTCGTGGAGGTCACGGAAGCTGGAGGTGGCCTCCGATTTGCCCGACTGGCCAAGCTCGCCCTTATTGCCCGGGCGCTGAAAGGAAAGAAGATCTTCTTGCCCCTCCCCCTCCCTCTGCCCATCCCACTCTTCAAGGAAAACATTCACCACGAGCCAGTACCGTAAGTACCATTTTATTTTATTTTTTATACAGAAGTCATCAGCTTCGGCATACATGAGGACTGCGTATTATGCGCCTTGCCTCCTGACAAACAGGACAGATTTAAGGCACAGAGAGGATGAAATAACATCCATGGCTAGGACGAGACTCGAACCCGCGATCCCTTGCTTACGAGGAGAATACTATACTCTACCTCTGGGCCACCGTGACCCCTCAAGTACCATTTTCATCAACAAATTTTAAATTTTTTATGCACCTTTAATGAATTAATAGAATTCACTCGTATCTAAAATAATTTTCGCAATTTTGAATTTTCGATAGTCATTATTTTCAACAGACTTAGATTTCTTCATTTGAAAGCATAGTTAAGTTAAAAGAAATCATACTATTTTTCAGTATCGAATATATTGCTAGGAAGAGCCTAGAATCTTGGATTTTATTAAATAGGGAAAATGATCACAAAAACTGAACATAGAAGATTTGGACTAAAATTGAACTGTCATTTTTCTTTAATTAATTCGAGCATTTTTTTTCACGTGAATTAAAAAACATTAGTGAATATATTGCCATAACATACATTACGTTCGTTTTAAAGTTAATGAAATTTCACAAAAGTGATGTACTATTGAATTAGAGTTTGAAGCTTCATTCATTAAAAAATAATGGGACAGTAACTGATGCCAAATTATGAATCTTTTCCATTTAGATATTGTGTTAGTTACTTAGATTGCGAGATTACAAAAAAGTATCCAAAGAAAGTGTCAGATTAAAATAAAGTATGTCAGTGCTTCAAGAATGTAATTGAACGGATAAGGGATAGTGGTTAGCCTTCTAGTCTGTTTAGCTTCAGAGCCGTTGATTATTAACAAGCTTATCCAGTCGTGTTTAATAACAATTCAAAATGCTTCTTTTTAAAGAAAAGGTATAATTTTCTCGATATTTTTCCTGATGTCGGTACATGTACTTGTTGATCATGCATTTTATTGAATACAGAAGATAAAAGTTTAAGTTATCTGAAAATTAATCGTTACAAATCAAAATTGGTCGATATAGGACTGTGAGTGTAAAGCTTATTAAAACTTCTGCTATGTTTGTATCGAATATTGTATTTAAAAAAAAAACTTAAAATTCAGTAGGCGATCAAAAATTGACATAAAAGCTCTTAATTGCCTAAATATAGGTACGTTAACTGTTACTTTTAATTTATTCAAAGAATTGGCACGCTCTTTTCGTTTTCCAACTAAGTTAATTCAAAGGTACATTTTTCTTTTAAGCATATATTTTTTCTTATTGACCTGTTACAAGACAATTTTCCGAGTACTTAATTAAACATTTTTTCAAGTATGATTGGTTTAAGGCAAGTAACTGATTTAGCTCATTAAGCAAAATAAATGTAGCGGTTATCTGCCTTATACCATCTGTCAACTATAGACATACAAATTGATTAATTGCGGTTTAGTATTTTTTCTTATGCTTTGAAATACCTAAGAATGAAAACAAAGTAACTAAAGGAACGAAGGGGCTTATAAACTAGTTAGAAGTCAGATCAAATCATATCAGTTCAACTATATATGAATAGGATAAGGAATACTTCATCACCAATTGTATTTCTAACGTAAATGCTTTTTGAAATTCCAGAGTCCACCATCACACCAAAGCTGTGATCGGTTACGGTTTGGAACAGCCACACCACGGGGGACACCACGGAGGATTCTACTAGAAACCACGCTAACCGCCACCACTTCCACCCAAGGTAGTCAAGTACAAGCTACTGTATGAAGGCCAAACTCATACAACAGTATATGCATGTATATAGTCATTCAACGATCGTTGTATCTAGATTCGCATAGGCACACCTCATCACTGCAGTGGGTCGTACCTCAATTTAGAGTCATCATTTCATCTGTATAAAGTCATCATTTGTTGGGAAAGATGTTGTTTCAATAAATTTTACATTTTTTACGAAAATATGTGTTTGTCTTTTGATTGAAATGGTATCGTGGTGGTCTTTTTTAAAGCATCTTAACAAAAAATTTGATACAGGAAGAAAATAACATTTTGATTTCCAGGCTTTAAGCAACTTGCCATTAATGAAAACAATTTGATTTCAAGGTTTCAGGCAGCTTGCCATTATTGAGAACAATTTTATTTTTAGATTTCATGCAACTTGCCATTATTGAGAACAATTTGATTTTTATCTTTCATGCAATTTGCCATTATTGAGAACAGTTTGACTTTGTTTATCTCAAAAAACAGTTTGACAAAAAAAAAAAAAAAAAAAGATTAATATGTTTGCAACCGTAAAATAACTAGTTGTTTGTTTTTTCTTTTCTAACCAGCTTTAGCTCCAAAAACAATGTCTATAGCTTGATCAGGGAAAGATGGCGCATGAACTGGAATCGGAAACGGACCACTTCATTTTGAAATAGGTAGGATTAGCGAAAAAAGTAAGTTCTTACTTGCTTAGTTCATTAAAGTAACCTTTTTGCTTGATTTCGCTGATGCAACCTATTTCTAAGTAAAGCGGTCCGTTTCCGCTTCCAGTTCAATCGCTGTTTCTTCGTGGTCAAGCTATAATATCATGCGTTCAGCTTGCCGAAAGAACTATCAGCAATGAAAACTGAAACAACAATAAGACATCTAATCTTAGAAATAATAGTAAGATACCATACTTGTACTCTGAGGCGTTGAGATATCAATATACCCATAATCATTATTGGGTCCAAAGCATCTGCTAAGCTAAGTATGGAATTTCATTATGTATGAGCTTAACTAACAATTTTATATGCAAAGAGCGCATAAGCCAGGGCTAAAGCAGAACTGAAGCAATTGCA
This sequence comes from Uloborus plumipes, assembly GCA_038373865.1. Lineage (NCBI taxonomy): Eukaryota > Metazoa > Arthropoda > Arachnida > Araneae > Uloboridae > Uloborus > Uloborus plumipes. The sequence goes on from JAXGGA010009685.1 coordinate 32,373, forward strand.
CTCACAGCTTACTCATGACATCCTGAGACTACAGTTTCGTCCTTGTTTTGGACTCTTCAGTCAGGAATAGCCACAACCCGAGCTGGAGACAAAGATCCTCTTATTATAGCTAAGATTGCCAACAAACTGGTTGATAAAATGAATTTATTTTATCAATTCTTAACAATGTTATAGTTAACAGACACCTTATGCTTGTTTGAATAATAATTTGGTCTTTTATCAGTAATTTGCTTCTAACTTTTAATCCTAGTTTCGTTGCACTGTTGGAAGCTCTTATTTTTTAAATTTAATTGTCTTATTGCTACATAGGATTCTCTCTCTTCCCAGATCATGATTGTGGTCCTGGTAATTTCTTCAAATCCGAAAAATAACTGTGGCATTTGTATTTCTTGTTTAATTCAAATAAGAATTTGTTATATAGAAATATTGACGATAAGTTACATGGCCAACTTAATTTAAAGATGAATATGATTGTTGTATTAATTTATAACAAGGTAGGCTTTAAAAAGTAATTTGTAGAACTAATAATCTCCCTTAGCTCTATATATTTAAAAAAAGTGTCTTCCACTATTTCAAACACACACACATACACACCCGTACAGCTCAGACTGTTAAAAATGAATGTTGTTTTTACAGTATAATACAGCTAGTTTTATAGTGATAAAATGTAAAATTTTCTAATTTTACAGTAATAAACTGCAAAATTGCTACTTTTACAATACTAAACTGTAAAATTGCTGGTTTAACAGTTTATTACCGTGCATTTTACAGTTTTACACTGGAACCTCTGCTGTCAGTATTATAATGTTGTTTTTACAGTATAATACAGCTACATTTTATGGTAATAAACTAAAATTTCTTACTTTACGTTAAGAAACTGTAAAACAACTAGTTTTACAGTTTATTACAGTGCATTTTACACTTTTAAATTGGAACCTCGGCTGCCAGTATAAATGCCTTTTACTTAGCTTAGAAAATAACGAGTTACGGCAGCATATGCTGGGTTGCTTAGAAAAACATTGAATGCTGCTTTAACTAATTAAATTTGAAAAAATCAAAAAATAAAAAATAAGTAACCGAAAAGAAAATCCTGTTTATTTCAGAAAATAAAACTTAATCCATCAATGCATATAACTTCATTTAAAACCTGTATTATATGATACATAATTGCCTCTGGCTTAGCTGAAAATAGAGCTGTATAAGGCATGCTGCTTAGCTTAGCAGAACAATTTGTTCCTTTTAATAATACATCCTACTTGGACATTAATTATACATCCTACCTAATAATTCATCCATCATTTCCCCCCTCCCCACCACGCAAAAAAGGGAAGAAAATAATGTCAATACATAAGAAAACGCGAATTTGAGTGCGTGACATAAGCTTTTTGTGACTTCTATAAGTAATTATCTGAAAGTAATTCCGAAAAAAGCGGTTAAATAAAGTCCTTTAACAAAATAGAGTAACATAAAATCAAAAGACGGGTTTTTCTTGTTGGTCAGTTTAATGCAGTTTCAACGACATAAGCGAGTAATACACTGCATTCTAAACTGTGGTGTGTATTACGGAGAAATTTTCAAGTAAAGTATTTGTTTTGGTTTCATTCATATAGTTTTCTTTTAACCATTTATAGCTTATTTGTAAAACTTATCAATTTCAAGTGAGTGTAATTTTCTGTAAGATAATATTATTTGCTCTTTTAAAAGTTTTTTCTCTCTTATTTACTAACATTTCTTCTAACAGTCACTGTAATTCACACAGTACAATGTATTGTATTTTAAAGAACTGCTTGGAAACTTCCTGTAACATTTGTTTAATTTGAAGAATTGCTCCACCAGAATGTCTGTTTTTTCATATTTGATTTGATTTTCTTTTCTTCTAGTACTCACTTAAAATTTGAGCACTGTAAAATTTTTAATTTTAACATCATCTTCCTCAAAATATTTGTTCTGTCCTATTTTGTTCGTATTTCTTTCTCCCAATACTCGCTGCAAGTCTGAATTTGACTTTGAACAACTGTAACACTAAAATTTTTATTCTGCTCTATTCAATTTGCTTTGGTTAGTTCAAGTAATCACTGCAGTTTTATCGCTAATACATATTTTTAGGAGGTGTTTTTTTTTTTTTTTTTTGCTTACATTTCTTCTAATACTCACTATAAGTTTGAGTTTGACTTTTAACAATTTTAAGTCCAAAGTTTTTGCACTGTTCTATTTAGTTTGCTTAGTTCAAATAATCATTGCAGTTTAATCACTAATTCATATTTTATTAGGAGTTTTGGTGCTATTTTTTTACTTACTTTTCTTCTAATACTCACTGCTTGCTTAAGCTTGACTTTTATAACGATTTTTAGCCTGAAGTTTTTACTCTGTTCTATGTAATTTGCTTCGATCAAATAATCACTGCAGTTTTATCACCAATACATATTTTACGTATAGAAGTTTTGGTACCCATTTTATTTATTTATTTTTTTATTTTATTTTTTTTGCTTAATTTTCTTCTAATACCCACTTTAAGTTTGGTTGTAGTACCTGTTTGATTGACAATTATGCCCTTAAAAATTTTATTCTTTCCTTTTTCAGTTGTTTTTCTTCAATCTCGTTGCAAAACTAACAGCAAAATGCATTTAATTTTAAGGTAATGTGCTACCCCTTCCTCCTTTTTTATTTCATCACTTTTTTCTAAAACTCACTGAAAATACAGTAATACATTTACTATTTTCAGAATTACCCTACAAAAGCTTTGTTTCAGTCTTTTGTGTAGGTAACATACAAACTAGTGTAGTGCACTATTATTTTTATAAAAGTAATAGATTCATCAAATACTAAATTCATGCTTTATCATATGTTTTCTGTACTATTGCAGTAAATAATGAACATGAAAATATATGAGAAAGAATAAGTTACTGATTGAAAATTTAAATACACGGAGATTGAGAAGTTAACGGGTATGGTTTATTTTAGTAAACTTTATTTGATATTGACATTTTCTAACCATGGGCGTCGCTGCCTGCTGAACATTGGGGGGGAATGTTTAAAAAGTTGATGTTTTTTTAAACATGTTTAACCTTTGTAAAGACCAATGAACATTGCAATTTTCAAACAAAGACCACAAGAAGTCATATTCTGACCCGTCGCGAGGACAAAAAAGTAGGGGTGGGGGTATGAAATTGCCGACCCCTCATTAATTTCAAACGCATCTTAAATACAGAGAGAAAAGAATGTGTTATATAAGCTTCTTTTCTATTATATCGGAGAGTTGATAATGTGTTCTTAATAGTAAATATATATACTTACCAAGAAGAAAAAGGGTACGGGGTTTCTTCCCCGGAAATTTTTTTGAATTTGTGGTCTTAAAAATGCATTTTAGACGATCTGGGATCTTTGGCACTGTTATGGGAGAAGAGGTTCGAGGGCTCTCTTCCGTACATTTTTCGATATCGAAACGTTAAAAACTCAATTATTACTTCTGATTGTGATATGGATAGGGGGATCGGAGATTTTTTCGAAATTGTAGCGCTAAAACGCAATTTTAGACTATCTTTGCTAATAATACGCAGATTAGGGATTTGAATTCCCTCTTTTCGGAAAATTATTGAAATTACAGTCTTAAAAATACATTCTAAATAATTTTTGGCAATAGTAGTTGAAGCGGTTCGGAGGCGCTTCTCTGGATATTTTTGGAGATTGAAATTCTAAAAACAAAACTATAGATAATATCTGATTGTTTTAGGGAAAGAGAGGAGCGGGGTTCTCCCCGAAACTTTTTTTGAAATTATAACTGTAAAAACTCAGTTTCAGGTGATCTGCGTTGAGGTTAGGGGAGGGGAGGGGAGGTTTAGGGCCCACCCCGGAACTTTTCAAAATTGAAAGGTCATCTTTGGTAACGTTAAGAGGACAGGCAAATATTCGAAATTGCTCGAAAACAGTAATTTTAGTTGACTTTTAGTGATGTTAGGGCAGGAATTTTCGGGAACTCTCCCTCAGAAACAAAAGCTTGAGCCCTTTAAAACGAAATATAGGACGATCTTAAATGTTGTTGACAAGACAGAGAGGGAGACGGAGACGCCTCCTTTTTTAATGAGAGATATGTTTACTCAAGCTGTGAAGCAGCAAAAAAATAAAAAAATAAGGTTATGCTCCCACATTTCACATTTTATGCTCACGTTACAACATTGAAAATTCATGCATTTGATCAACAACAATGCAAAAGCTTAATTTAGTGCTTAAATGAAACTTTATGTTTTTCATCCTGCTTGTATCGCATCATAATTTTTTCTTTGGTAAAAAAACAAGTAATTAAAAAAAACGATTAAAGTTTTTATGGGGAAGACTGGCGAAAAAGTTCTGACTTTATATTCAGTTTAATTTACTAGGGAAAAAAACCCTATATAATTATTCATCTGGCATTTTGATCCTCAACAATGTGTGAGAAATCTTTCTGGAATATTTTTTAAATTAATTTTTATTATTGCTTCTTACCCTCTCCTCCATACAAACATTTGTTTTGCTTCAGTTGTACCTATGCTGAGAACAATGCTTTCACCTAATTTTAAAAGATCCATTTTGAAATTCATATTTCAACGCTAAAAATTAGGTTTGAAAATTTCAATTTAAAATTTTTTGTATAGAAGATAAATAATTTTCTTTTTCATGATAATTCAGTTCTTTTAACAGATTTTCATGGAAATGCAGCGATAAAATATTTCAACGGTCTCAACTTCTTAAAAATAATTTAGTTCTAAATAATTTCAAAAATTACTCAACTAAGTGAAAATTATTATTTCATCACTTAAAAGATAAAGCAGGATATTTTCGCAACAAAATATTTCTTAGTCATTTGAAAATATATTTCCAATTTAGAATTAAAATATTTATAAACTATTATAAATAATATAGTTATTGTATTTGAACGTTTTCGTATTGAAATTCTTATTCTCTTCTTCTTCGCTCCGTGCTCACTATCAATGGTAAAGATACACAACGTTATCAAGTAATTTTGTTACATCTTTTTAAATATTATTTTATAATATTATAAATTTAATGTATTTTGATTTTAATATAACATAACAAAAGGATAAATAAGCAAAACTTGCCAGATTTATTTCATTCAACTCCGAAATTCTTTGGTATTGAGTCGGCATCTGGTGGTGGTGGACCGGTGGATGACGCTGTGCTTAATAAAAAGATTCGCTTGTCCGGATAGTAGATCCTTCTGTTGTCGTTCCTCAAAAAAAAAAATCCTTCTTACATCATGTGACCAAACACGTGGACACATTAGCCCCCCGCTCAAGAATCGTATCCGAAGCCCCTTTCTCCCACGAGTGAGTATGGGTGGTCAGAGACCCCCAACCCTGGGTCAGAGAGGGATTTTTTTGGTGTCCATTGTGATGCAGCTGGACCACAGTGTCTTCTTTCCTCGTTAAGAATAGTGGGAGCAATAAAAGAGGGTGGCGTTGGCGTTATCTGGGACAGAATCATGAGAAGTATTTGAAATGGGAAAAGTGCACAAAAGGAAATTTATTTCTTAGATAGCAAGCTGTCACGTTTCCTAATTTTTAAGCCACGTTCTCAAATGAGCTAATTCTAACACGGCCTTGTAATTCTAATATAATTTGTTTTTGCAAAAGAAGATATCCACACTTTTCTAGTGCTGTGATTCAGTTATTCGGCGTTGTAATACAAAGCCATTGTAGTAGTATATCGAATGAAAATCTTGAAGGGGGGGGGGGACTTTCTATTTGGTTCAAGACTACAAACCCCATGATCTATTTATTATTTCCAATGCCCCGTCGCGCAGGTGGGTGGTCGGAAAGAGAGAAAGTGTCGATTGTTGAATGGAGGGATTGGATCTTCTTATCTCCATGTTTTAACGGGTTTTGTTACTAGGAGAAAAATAATTGCTTGGATAACGATGGCATAAAACGCAAAACGCCCACTGTAGGAAACTGATTAATTCTCAGATGGTTCATCTAGTGCAATATAGAAAGAAGTTTTTATAATTTTAGTTCGGGGCTGTAATTCTAATTTAATTTTGATACAGAAATGATAGCTCTGACCTTTTTTTTTTCTCAAATATAATAATCCCAAAATATTGAGAGGGACTTTTGCTCAGTTCAAAATATTGGGGGGGACATGTCCCCCTCGTCCCCCCCGCCAACGACGCCCGTGTTTCTAACATTTAAGTACTGTTGTACTTTGAATGTTAGTTGAAACAGTTATAGAAACTCACTGTTATAGTAGGTAGGGGAGACTGGGGACGGTTGTGACAGTCGTCACATTAGCTAAACCATAATTAATACCTGGTTGAAACAAAGAGAGAGAGTATCAGCATGTTTCTCTGAATGTGTGTCAAAGCATTGCGGTAGCCATCCAGCGACATTAACGCTAGCAGAGGGGTTGGGTACTTTTTAACAGTCAAAAGTAAGTTTTTTTGTTCGATGTCTTTTAGTAATTCCTGTTGAATGGGTACAGATAGAGAAATGAAAGTTTTCTCCCCGTTAGTAGTGAACCTTAATAGTGAAATAGCAGTGATTACTTTTTATGTAGGCTATTTTGTATTGCCATGGCGATTGCTGTTTTCAAAAGTAGTGGGTTGGGGTCGGTTGTGACAAATTGCGTGGGGACGGTTGTGACACGAGTAAAACATGTTTTTATCATATTTGATGCCCATAATACGCTTGGAGAAGACAGAAATAGGGCAGTGTGACCTAATGAAATATAAAGAAGCTTATAAAGAAGTGAAACTTTTTTTCTTTCGGACAACTTTGGAAATGCAACGTTAATCGTAAGTCTTTGCTACGAAACATTCATTCGTAAACGCGATGGAGCAGGCCGGCGCTGTCACAATGAAAAAAAAAAAAAAAAAAAAAAAAAAAAAAAAAAAAAAAACGGGATCAAAATTATCTTTCAAAAAATATCGTTAAAAGAAAATTTTTATCTTTGAGAATTCATTACGTTTGAATTTATCTTTAAATTATCTTTGTTAAAAGTTAATAATAAGTGAAACTTTCATAACATTTTTCTGCTTCTATTACTTTAGGGCCATGCTCCACATCGACGTAAAGCAGAAAAAATAGGCAGAAGCGTAAAATGGATTCAATGGTATTCCTATGGAAAGTACCCGGATTTTCGGTTTCTGCCTTCAGTTTCGGTCGCGTTTTACGCTGATGTGGAGCATGGCCCTAACAGCTAGGTCGCCCGGCATTACGCACTCTAGTGCTTAATAGTTTAAGAACGTCGAAAAGAAAAAAGAATTGAATAACGTCTGACTCTAATATATCTTTCCTTATGCTCTTCCGAACAGCGTGCTTTCTGTCTGGGTGACGGTTAACGCTGCGTTTTTTACTGAGCATCACACTTTTACTGTAAAAACAGTGATTTCAAAATCATTTTAAGGCAATTTGATGTTAGACCAATTACCTCTTGACCTCGCTATTTCCAAATTCAACGAAATTAAGCGTGAAGAACATATATGACAAAATAAATATTCTTGCAGAGTTTTAGATTTTTTACTTAAAAAATTGTACTATTTACAAATCTGTTGATGAAGTTGAAAAGTGCAAATAACAAAGAGTTGTACTAATGACTGTAACTTCTCTTCTAATTATAATAACATAAAAATTCGAAAATCATTGTAAAACTAAAGAAAAGAGCTTTCTATTGATATATTAGATGACTTTCTTACGACAGGTTTAAGCTTCTAATTGCCCCAAAATGGTTTAAAAAATCACTCTTTTACCAGTACAAATTTGCTGCGTAGTAAAAAACGCAACCACTCTCGGCCGCCAGACACCCCGCATGCTGCTTAGAAGAGCACAGGGAAACATATATTAAAGAGACAGACATCTTAAAACTGTCACTCGAAAACGGAACTATACTAGACAGCAACTTAACTTGACACTGAACGTTATTATGGGCCGAGCCAATAAGAGCTCACAAGCAGTCAGCGATCTCCTCTAATTCGCCAAGTAGGCTGTGACGTTTTATCTAGCTCGTTTCTCATAGGCTAACGTCACGCTGACGTCACGATGTTTTTGTCAAGAAACGTTGCAGTGTAGTATAGCTCTTTGACTTCATCATAAAAACAATAATGTCACATAAGTTCAAGAAATTATAAAAAGGCGTGTTTTGAGCTATTCAAGATTAAAAGTTACGATAAATAAACCTTGAAGCTCAAAGCTGTCGTATAGCAGTCATATAATGCATCAATAGAACGCTCTATGCTTTAGCTTTATAATGTTTTTTAGCCTTCTTTCCCGTTAAAAATAAAAGAAAGGCGAAAAAGGTATTAAAAGTAGCTTATGCATCTAAAAATATCGCCAAGTCCAAAAAATATCGCCAAGTCCGAAAAATATCGCCAAGTTAAAAAAATAAAAAGGTAAAATGAATATCGAAAAATTAAAAATTTGAAAGTAGGGTATTGAGATGGGGAATTTGTGCGTCGGTCGGTCGGTCTGTCGGACGGTCTGTCTGTCCTCCCCTAATAACGTTTGAATGAACATTCCGATTTGGACAAACTTTTTTTTGTTGGAAAGATCTCGGCGAGTACAGCTCATTCCCATATCTGATTTTTCGATTTGAACAATTTTTGGTTCAACTTTGAACCGTTCAAACAACCTGTCCCGCGATGCTAACTTTTGAATGAACAGTCCGATTTGAACAAACTTTTTTTTGTTCGAAAGATCTTTTCAAGGATACTTCATTCCCGTATCTACATTTTCGATTTGAACAATGTTTCGTTCAACATTGAACCGTTCAAACAAGCTGTCACCCCTAATAACTTTTGAATGAACAGTCCGATTTAAACAAACTTTTTTTTGTTCGAAGCATCTCGGCAAGGATACTTTATTACCGTATTTAAATTTTCAATTTGAACATTTTTGGTTTAACATTGAACCGTTCAAGCAACCTTTCCCCACCTAATAACTTTTGAGTGAACCGTCCGAATTGAATAAACTTTTTTTTTGTTCGAAAGATCTCGGCGAGTACAGCTCATTCCCATATTTGATTTTTCGATTTGAACAATTTTTGGTTCAACTTTGAACCGTTCAAACAACCTATCCCGCGATGCTAACTTTTGAGTGAACAATCCGATTTGAACAAACTTTTTTTCGTTCGAAATATCTCATCAAGAATACTTCATTCCCGTATCTACATTTCCGATTTGAACAATTTTTCGTTCAACATTGAATTTTTTAAGCAACCTTTCCCCACCTAATAACTTTTGAGTGAACCGTCCGAATGGAATAAACTTTTTTTTGTTTGAAAGATCTCGGAGAGACTTTCCCATACATTCCCATATTTCGCTTTTTGATTCAAACCATTTTTCGTTCAATAGTGAACCGTTCAGAAAAAAAAATTTACATTAGCGTCTACGGGAATTTAAGTTGAATGTTGATCCTGAACTTAAAGTCGGATTTCCTTCAAACTAACTTTGTAAGAAAATGGTTTTGATAAATAATGTTTGTAAAGTACTTTTCTAAGTAATCTTCAGTGAGGACTCTGATTTCGACTCCGCGAACATGGCGGAAATGCAGGCTCAGAAAAAAAATGACTGAACGTGCAGACGATTTTTTGTTTATTTATTCATTTGTTTATTTTATTTATTATTATTGTTATTATTATTATTTATTATTATTATTATTTTTTGCAGACGATTTTATTTTGTAACAAAAATTTTTCATTCACGAGAACATTTTATTCTTTATTTATATTTAACAACTGGCAACGGATTAAAAGTGAAATTCCGGACATTTTATTAACGGACGATTTTTTTTTTCTTTTTCTTTTTTTTCTTTCTTTGATAAAATGTGTTTTGATGATCTTTGTACTTTTATTTATTTATTTTTTTTAATTATTATTATTTTATTTTTTTTTTTTGAAAACGATGGAGGATTTTTTCTACGGAGGAACTGTAACAGTTACACTCCTTAAAAGGTGTGACAAAACTTTATTTATTCGTTAATTACTTTTTACGTGTCTATTTCATCTGATGAGAGGGGCATATTTTGCTTTTTGAAATCAACTCTAAGTGCTAAAAAGGTATGTTTGACATAATTTTCAGTCTCAGATAATCAAGAGAATAATGATCAGATGCGAGAATGCCGATGTTGATGTACGGGAAAGTAGGCTCGTTTAGTTCTTGACAGAACTTCTTGTTAAATTTTTATTTTACTATTACTAGAGGAAAAGTTACAGTTATTTGCAAGCATCAAGTTTTCGTTTTTTTCTCGCTATTTTCAAGTTTATTAACAGATCTGTATTTCCCGACTAGTTCCGGTTAAAAAAATGACGTAGGCTATAGTGTTTTTATCAGATCTAAAAGTATTCGGAAACTTGCGTAAAGGAATTTCAGTGTTCTAATTTTTATTCTGTCCCGTGACAAATTAGAAATTAACTTGAGAGTTGATTTATACTGAGGGTTTTTTAATATTTTTTTAATAATGAATTATTAAAACAATCAATAATTTCAAACACATTTTCAACATTTAATAGAACAAAAACGTAACATTATAATTCATACTTATCCTAATTCAAATAAGGCAAAAAACAAATTTGGGGTTATTGCTGCGTAAATTAAACATTAAAAAAAAGTTTGAATTTTGACATCATGTATTCAAGCATATGTGTTTTGCAATGACAAATTGCAATAGGTGTGTGTGTATGTGCTCCTTGGCTACAAGGTGGTGGGTGCATCGAGATTGTTGCAGACTTCGTCTCGCTGCGCCAACAAGTGGTGCATGGCCCCCAGCAAGGGCCAACGGGGTTAGTGGAGCACTGGGATGCGAGACACTGACAGACTGCCAATCTAAAGGAGGGACTACACGACATTTGAGGTCTCTAAAGAAAGTATTTTGCAATTTGTCACTGCATGAAAGAAAAGAAAGGAATAATTAAATCTTTGCTTAAAAATACTAAAAAAATACGTTTTTAGAATTAATCAAACTAAAGAGCTTTAAACGATGATGTATTATAAGTTTACATGGAACTTATATAGTGCATTAGCATGTAATATAGTTTAGCTTTTAATGTTAATAATAGTATTAAATATATTGCTTTTATATTTGTAAAGAACGTGAATTTAATCTTTTATTTAGAGTTACATGCACAAACTGAAACATTTATAATACATCAACATGTAATAATATAGTTTAGCCTTAAGCATTAATAATAGTGTTAAATATATTATTTTTATATTTGTAAAGAACGTGAATTTTATCTTTTATTCAGAGTTATATACATACATACAAATAAACCCACATGTGAAACTATTAAAAGCGTATTAAAACGGAAAAGGAAGACAGAAAGAAAAAAAAATAATGTGAAGGGTGGATTTAATTGTTTAACATATTTTTTTTAATAAGTTGAACTCAAATTTGACCAGCTTAAGGGTTTTTTAAATTTAAATTGTAGGATTTTTTTTTAAAGTCTTTGTGTGAACACTAGTAGTCCGACATCCACGAGGGAAGGTGGACGTTTCAAGACATCAATGTTAAAAATTAAAGCAGCGATGGTTTCTATATATCGTCGAAAAAACATCGGTGTTTCAAAGCATCGATTTTCTAACGCATGCATCATATTTTAATGTATTTTCTTTCATGATAAGTTCACGTTCACAGTAATCAATTTATTAATCAAAAAGATTTTTGATATGTTAAAACAGCTGATAATAATAATGATAATTAATCATCAACATTCAAAATTAAGTAATGCGAAGGGATAAATAGCTAAAGCAGTAAAAAATAAATTTAAAAAAAAGAAAAGAAAGAAAAAAAAAAGAAATATCAATACAACTTAATTGGAATAATTTAGTAACATCTTTTAATTTTCCACATGAATGATGTAAATACTGAAAAAAAGTAATTTAATAATTAATGCGAATCAATTAGAGAAATTTGTAATATTTTCTTTGAATTGATGACATTTTCACAAAAAAAAAAAAGTTCAGAAGACAAAAGGAAATGTAATGCGTAATAAATGAAAGCTCTAGTATACTTACTCATAACGGAATTGCACGGAAGAATTTTACAAATTATATTAAATACTCAAATTATATTCAGAGATTTTGAAAATTTATAGCACTTAAAAAGGATTTCATGATTAAAGTAAAACTATATTTTTTTTAAATCTACAATTTATTGAGAAAATAGGACAATTAGGTGTGTTCATAGGGGCTTATATGAGCAATTTTTTGCAAGTGTTCACTTCTCCATTTCTCAGCGTAAATTTTATGTGATGATGTATGACTTTATGATTTTATGAATGATGATTTTATGTACTATATGATTTAAGTCATGGAAGTTTTTGAAATTTACATTTCTTAATTATAATTTTGGTACAAATATAAAACATCCTCATCGAAAAAACGTCGAATGCAAAACATCTTTGTTAAAAAAAAAAAAAAAAAAAAAAAACTCCAACTCTCAAACATACATGGTAAAAAAAAATTAATTTAAAAAAAAACTAATTCAAAATAACATCCTGAAACTTATTTATTTTTTATAATATTTTTTACGAATAGTGGTTTTTCAATGATTATGAAAGGGTGGTTTTTGAATATGTTTTTGATTAGGTGGTGAAGAATAATTAAAAAAATTGTCTTAGTGGTTTGTTCAAGTGCATATTTTATTTAGTTTGGCATTTATATGTTTACTTTCTTGTACAAATGCTTTCCATTTTGTCTCACCTTATTTGTTTCATATTTATTGGACAATTTCTATTTCCAATGTCTTCAACAGGACTGGTGAAAGGAAAACGTCTTGCTACAATATGGACTACTTTTAAAAATTTATTGACTAGAGTCACACTTAATATTAAGATGAATTTTGTGCAATACATAATTGTATTAACAATGGAGATCTATTTTCTTCCTGCACATGTGTATAAATTTTTGATGTCAAGTGCAGTGTTACTTTAACAAACATGTGTCCACATCCTTACCTCTTACATGATTTATGAAAGTCTTTCATTAAATAAGTAATTATGAACTTCAAGTATTTTAACAGTTTTAAGTGCAAATAAAGTAAATAAATATAATGGTTAAAGAAATTTAAATTTTAAAAATGCATCAGTTTAATAATTCTTTCAAGTATGAAGTTTTCCTTTCTTGAATATTGAATATATCTCTCTATTGCTTTTCTTGGTTTGAAATTTCTGCTATCTGCAATCAGCATTAATGTCATAATGATCAACAACAACAACAATAATAACAGAATAGCAACAAAAAAAACAGCAAAAGTACAACAACAATACTCATAATAGTAATAATAATGGAACAACAACAATAATATTAATAATAGAATAGCAACAACAAAAACAGCAACAGCAAGAACAACAACAATAATAATACCAACAACAGCAACAAATAAATAAATGAATAATAATAAAAACTTGTGCTTCTACGAATATAAAAATAACATTTTATATTTTTAAGTTTGGAGTTTTATTTTCAGACATAAATAACACGAAACCTCTCAGTTCAAAGAAATTATGTTGAAAACTAACATTAGAAAAACTCACAGCTTAAATAACTTCCTTGTTTCTACACAGCATCACACAGCGAACTCTCAGATCACGTGAATCCAAGAAAAGCGGAAAACCAAAAACTTTAAAGCCGCTAAGAATCATTACTTGTCGCCATAGTGTCTTAATTACCTTAATTCGACAATTTCTACAAATGCCTTTTCAAAAAGCAAATTCCGCCATCCAACTGATCTAATGGTTTAATCATCGGTCTATTTTAGGTGCAACTGCGGTTTTTAGAACTGGATTTCGATTTCAACTTTTATTTTTTAATCATTACGTTATTCCGGTGACATGTTTTAAATGAGTTTCCCTGTATTCCAAGAGGGCTTTATTTGCGGGGATGCAGATTTAAATATGAATTTAAAACCCATAAACTGCTTGGCGGAAATATTTTGAAACTGAAATTTTACATCGACTTTATTGCTTTGCACAATCCGTAATAATTACGCATAACTCAAATTACTCATAATGGACTGTAATAAAACTTAAGAAAACTCTTTATTCACTTTGGAACGCGGACATTTCTTGCCAACTCCCACATAATTACTACACAACGAATTTTACGTAGAGTATTATTATTGCATAAACACACTTCACATACTGTCTGATTTTCTCAGGTCTTCTCTGATCTTACCAAAATAGGGGTGATAGGTTAGATAACAGTAAGCGAAGAATAATAACAAGCATTTTGAGCCATATCAGACAACGTAGGACGATGTTAATTTCAAATACAGTGAACTCTCTTTTATACACCGCCTCATTTATACGACTTTTTCACTTATACGACCATTTTCAATAGCCCCAGCACATTCCATAGAAAAATAATGATAATATCATTCTTTTATGCGTCGCTCTTAAGATAAATATTTCACTTATGCGCCGAATTTTTCGTAAAATGAAAAACAAATAATTACTTTTCTTTAAAAAATAAGCATGTTTCTTCAATTTTCTCTTTAATCTTTGGCCTTAATTGCTCACGGAAGGCATTTTTTTGGCATGAACTAGAGTTCGGATATTGACAATTATCAATTATGCATTGATTTGAAATGATTAGTTTCTGATTATGTATGCTACAATTTTTGTTTTCTATTTATCATAGTAGTTACGTTACAGTAATTTCCAAACCATAGTAATATGTCCTTTTTCTATAGAAACAATCTTATTTATGCTCTCATTAGAGCTTATCTTGCGTTTTAGACCTTTAAATAGGCTTGTTCACTTATGCGTCTCTCTCACTTATGCGCCTTTTTCTGTTGGTCTCTTGGGTCGGCGCATAAGTGAGAGTTCACTGTACATAGTTTAGTTGAATATGTCAAAAGGACAGCAAAAATGTAAGTTTTAAACTGAAAACTTCGGAAGGTTCCCACTCACAACCCATCACCCCTTTTTTAAGTGGAATGGTTCCCGAGTGCTAGGCGCGGTTCTCAAGGATGAACAGTAATGACACTTTGTGGGGCTGATAGAGCGCGCGCCATCTTTTTGACAGTTTATTTTACTCTGGGCCTGAAAAACTAACACCTTTGATTTTAAATGATAAAAACATCCAGTAAATAATCTCGAGAACAAAATTTCTGCAATAACTGTATGCTTAGAGGTAAAGGACATTAAAAATAAAAATACTAGATACAGTACAATCTCTCAATAAGGGAAAGGGGCCACGTGGGCTTAGAGGTATAGTACTCTCCTCGTAAGCAAGCGGTCGCGGGTTCGAATCCCGCCTTGCCCATTGATGTTATTTCATCCTCTCTGTGCCGTAAATCTGTCCTGTGTTTGTCAGGAGGCAAAGCGCATAGCACGCAGTCCTCATGTATGTTGAAGCTGGTGGCTTCTGGGGGAAAAAAAAAAAAAAACAAGGGATACTAAGCAGCCTAAATATGTTGACCTCTTAATTAGAGGTTCTCGTTTTTCGGAGGTATTTGAGTGGATGCGTCAAGTGTATTAACTCAGTATAATTTTATAATACACAAATGAAAACTGTTAACCAGTAAAATAAATACTGGATGGAAAACAGCAAAAAATTCCCTTTGAAGGAAAAAAAAGCAGAAACTGAATCACAACAAAAATTCCTCATAATATGCAGTTTTAAAACTAAGTAATTTAAATAAAGATCACTTAATTTTAAGCAGAATGCGAAGAGGGAGTAACCGTTTGTCCCATCACAAGCGAGTTGCTTCACTCTTTAAACGCTGTCAAGCTAGATTCAAAAAAAAAAAAAAAAATAAATTGAATTTTGGCATCTTGAATTCAAATTATGCTTTTTGCAATGACGAATTGCAATAGGTGCGTTTGTGCGTGTGGAGGAAATGGGCTCCACGATCAGAAGGAGCAAGGGTCGGTGTACGTCCGGGGGGGGGGGGGGAGTGAAGCACCCGAGCCGCCCAGTAGCAACCATCGAATCCAATCTGGAAAAATAACTTCACGACCTGAGGTTCAAAAAAGAAGCAAATAGTAATTTGTCATAGCTCAAAAACTAAAAAAAAAAAAAAAATAATAATAAAACAATAATAATAATAATAATAATAATAAATAATAAATAAATAAATAAAATTAAAAATAAATAAATAAATCAAGGCTGAAAATACAATATCTGCATCTCAATAATCACTTTTATCCAGAGTTACACTGCAAAAAATGAATGTTGTTTTTACAGTATAATACAGCTAATTTTATAGTAAGAAACTTCAAAAAATGCTTTTTTTACAATAATAAACTGTAAACTTACTAATTTTACAGCGATAAACTGTAAACTTGCTAGTTTTACAATTTATTACTGTGCATTTTACAGTTTTAACTGGAACCTCTGATGCCAGTATTATGCTGTTGTTTTTTTCAGAATAATATAGCTAATTTTACGGAAATTAACTGTAAAATTTTATAGTAATACACTGTAAACTTACTAATTTTACAGTAACAAACTGTAAACTTACTAATTTGACAGTAAGGTACTGTAAAATTGCTAATTTGAGATTTTATTACTGTGCATTTTGCAGTTTTAAATTGGAACCTCGGCTGCTAGTATTATTCTGTAAAAACAAGAGTTCTTTTTTTGCAGTGTATATTACGAAGTAGAATTTTATCCATTGTACGATTTATATTGCTGTGCGACGGTAGGCTGTGCGATTAACCGTCAGTAAGGCGAAGAATACACTTACGGTATGTTATTAATTTAAGTATTATTTATGCAGTTTTAGACTAATTTCCACAAGTGGATATAGTATAGCGTCCTGTTTGAGTACAATGCTAATAGTCTGAAATCCGGCTGCAGTATTTCTGCACCCATCTGGTATTGTCATCACATATATATCAAATTAAAGCATTTTTTTTCTGCATCTGAAAAACTAAGGATACGAAACTCCAATCATCTTTACGCAAGTCTTGTATAACTGCGAGACTCTTGGGGTCACTGGCGACTAATGGCCAAAAAATAGGACGTAGCAACGTTTGTCCAAGGGAACCGGATAGTAAATGTAGCGAAAATGCCATAAGTGTTTGAAACTCACTTGGAAAAGTCATGTGTTTCAGGCCTGTAATAGTTGTAAATAAATCTACAGTTATTGCAAGTTTTGCTCTAAAATTATTATCCTTAACGCATAAAACTAAATTTTTACTTGATTACGTATTTTAATTATTTTTTTATCATTAAAAAGTGTGTGAACTTAAAAAATGCAGGTAACATTAAATAATCATAATAAATTAATTAAAGGAAACATTTGGAGTCTTTAATGAAGCGAAGGGTCTTGAGGTGTAAACGAAATGGGAGATACCCACGAGGGTTAAGCTTGACCACTTTGGATCTAGCGCGTGTTTGAGATTCTTGTCTGGCGAGATCGCGTTTTGTTTTTTTCACGTGAATTTAACAAAGCTTGGCGATTTCCACTGTGCTCTAATTACCGGGCCGTGGTAGCCCAATCGGTAAGGTGTCGGACTCGTGATCGGAGGGACCCGGGTTCTATCCCCAGCGATCAAGGATCCACCGTCTTAATTAATGGTGGTTGGTGGACGTTAAAAATGTCGTGGTCACAAAGTCCTCCAAGTGAAACGATACATCCGGGGGCTCTGAACCAGAACCAAGGGTTTGCTCGACCCTTGGTTCTGGTTCAAGAGGATCAGAGCGCTCTTCAGGGTCCTATCCCGGTTAAACCAAGTGTTGTGGTAGGTACGGGGAACCCTGGAGTGTGTGAAGTGATGTGAAGTGTGCTCTGGTTACCCTAGCTCCGCTACTATGAAAAACAGAAAGTGAAAGTTAATAAATTAGATCCAAAGTGGTCAAACTTAAGATAATGCTTCTGCCTATCTGTATAGCCGCTCTAGACAAATTTAAGATCTCTACACTGTTAAAAAACTTCCTGAAATTTTATGGTAAAAGTTACTGGCATCCCATGTTGCCAGTAACTTTTACCGTAAAATTTTTTTTTT